>BQNB010016113.1:3829-33810 GCA_026074375.1 Tanacetum coccineum
GAGTCATTACATCTTGGGATATTTGTTATGATCTAAAATCTTGTTATTTCAATGTTGAACAATTTAAGCCATTGTGCTTTGTATTAAACAATTTCAATAAATCTAATGTATCGTAATTCAAACGACTCTTTTAGAGGTCGTTCTCATATCTTGTGCTATTGATCTATGAAGTAATGCTCCCAGACACATTATTCCGCTGCGACCCAATTTGGGGGTGTTACAAATTTGATGTGTCATTTAGTACAGGTAATTATATTATCGAGTTTTACTATTTATATTTTGATGACTTTACCTATTAACTAACACTAACGGGCAGTATACCTGATCGATTGTAGGTTCGTTGGTAAGTAGGGTGTCAATCACTAAGAGTGAGCATTAATACTTAATCTATTAGTATTCTAGTTATCTAATGTTAGACCTAATTAAACCTAAATTAATGAAAATAGGGGGTTCCGCCTGAGAGACTGCTATGAGTTTTGGTTTAATCTAAATTAATAAAGCGATAGATGAGACAAGGAACACACACAAGCAGATAAACAAATGATAAAGAAGAGGTCAAACAATTATGTAAGAAAAATGTATTAACCAAGTTTATTCAAATAAGATGTATGAATTATCTATGTGTGTAATGATTGTACTACATTCATTGGTGGTATATCATTCCAAATCTAAGTGGCACTTCTCCCTAAACTCTAGGTTTATATAACGGTTAATCCTGTCATAATCAACCAAATCCGCCTAAAGTTCGCACCGTCAGTTATAATCTATGTAGGTGACAATATTGAAACCTAGCTCATCGAGACTTTTTCAACTTATGCCCAATAGTTATCTATATACTAGTAGTCTACAATCCACTTAACTACCCAAGGAAACAGAACATTATTTGTAGTCCTAAGATACCTTAGTCTACCATTCACTTAACGAAAGGTCAAAACAAGATTTTATTTGTAGTCCTAGTGATTTAGTTATATAGATAAGATGTATGTAGTATCTATCCCGGACTCTAGTCTATAGCCCAAATAACGATTAAGTTACAACGCTTTATTCATAGTCCTAGATCCAGTTGAATGATAGATGAAAACATAATCAAGCAATAAACAGGTATGAAGTGATAAACATAATCAACATGTAACGAAAGATTAAACAATCGATATAAACAGATCAAAACATCAAATTATCATAAACTTGGCTAATACCTATAGGTATTAGCCCATAATCTTTGTAACAATATACAGTATCATATTCGAAACGATTAAAGTAGAATTCATAAAGAACAATATGCTAACCGAACGATTATTGTAGAGTATAATGATTACAAGAGTTTTCCTATGGAATGAATGCACTTGCAAGACCTTTTTGTCTTTTAAAATCGTCTGAGATTCATACTTGGTGGTTCTTGTCTTTTCTGTTGTGTTTTGCTTGCTGAAAACCGAATGCTAGGTTTTTTATTTATAAGTTCTGAAATCTGGTCGATATGGCATATTAGAGGGGTCCGATATGACGTATCAGGGGTATCTAACATGGGCTCCTTGGTTTGAAAATGCGTTTTACGATCCATTGCGCTAAAAGTTCCAAAGGCCATTACGTGATGCGTGATGCGAATGCGAGTGCAATTTGGACGCGACGCATTTAGTATTAAAAAAAAGTAAGAAATATATTTATACATAGTATATTCCATCAAGTACCAAGCAAATGCAATAAACTTACAAAAAAAGCTACTAGCATATTGAAATTAGGCAAATAACCTATTTTTATAACAAAAAAATCGAAATCAAAGCTTGACATAAAACACTTAGCAAAACATAAGATACTATATTTTTGCTATTTTGTTTGTTTTTACATCTTTTAACAAGTTGTATCTTTTAACGCCTATTAAAACATGTAGGTATCTCTTATATGGTTTAATTTTGACTAAAATGACCTAAATTCTAGATTGCAACAATTGCGACCATTGCCAGCATTATAAAAATGCGATAAATTGCGGTATAATGCGAATGCAATATGGGATGGCCTGGCATTAGGCACCATGATGCAAAATTTTAAATGCAATGCAATGATGCGTGCAATTTGTACAATGATGCGCGCATTTTTAAACCAATATGGGCTCTACGATTATAATATTCTAGAATAATCTTTAACTGCCACTTAATATGGCGTATTGAGGTCTTCTAGATACAGCGTATTGAGGGTAAACGTGCTTATTCTGAAAGTTGACCAAAGTTTTATATACGACGTATCTATAGATGTGGATACGTCGTATTCTTCAAAGTCAGGCAATGGTCTTGAATTCGTCTAAGTCTTGGGATATGGAGTATCTGTCTAGAATGATACGGCGTATTCTTCAGATTTAGTTGACTTTCTTAAACTTCTTTGTTTATGCTCCAAAACACGTTCTTTTCTCAATCTTTTGCTAATTGCTCGATAATAACTGAAATTCACAAAGATAAGCAATTAAGTATCAAATCTTATATAAAATAATATAAAACGAGCAATATAGATGGGATAAATGATGCTAGTAATTAGACGTTATTTGATGTCATCAATGTACCACGACTATAATGACTTTGACAAGTCCAAAAGAGTGAATGACCAAAAGACAAAGGGATACGGGTGGTATTATTTGTTTAATACATGCCGTATTTGACAAAATTATGGTTCGGCAACAAGATGTCGGAGGTCACGAATACGTATCAAACTTTAATTTGTAAGATGTAAAAACGCCAAAAGATGTCATATTGCGTTTTAAATGAGAAATTTTCATTTTTTGGAAAATCAAAGCTAGATGTCTCAAGATCTAAATATTAAATAATAAGTGTAAAATTACCTCATGTTTACCTCTCCCAAGTTTTATCATATTAATATTTTGTGAGAAAGAGATTTCTCATATTAATCTATTATACATTAGACATGTAAATGACATCGTCTTGCCATTAATGAGTCACATTTTGAGTTAATCTTGGTCATTTTGGGTTTAGTGGACTTAAGTGGGTTCTTAGTTGGCCCATTAATACACAAATGTGTTGTTTTGTTTTTGGGATGGCCCCCTTTCGTTACAAACAAAGCACCGATGAAAGTGATCGATATAAACTAGGCGGGAGTAGTTGTTGCAGATGATACATGTCTCTTTTGAAGCTAAAATGTCTTATGCCAATGTCTTTTATATATACTGTAGGATCTCGTATAACACTTCACTTCATATCATACAACACGAATCGAAGAAGAAAAGAGAAGAAGAAATGAAGGTTTTAGAGAGAGAAACAAGAGAGAGAGTTGAGAGAGAATATATAAAAGGAAATGAGAAAGATATATTAAAGTGAACTCTTGCTTACCTTTTCCAAAGAGGAAAAGGTATATATACCCCGACACTTTAAAGTGACGTGCGGGATATTTAACTAGGACTCAGGCTCGGGTTTTGCTTGGGATTAAACCCGAAACAATATTAGATTAACTATCGAGCCCGATTCCCGATATTATATTATTACAACATTAACTAATTAAATGACCGAGACTCGTATACGTAATGAACGAACTTCCTGTTCGGCTCAATATTTTAAGGCTAACAATCTCCCTCGAAGTGAGTTCATTGATGACACTCCTTCATGAGATCAGTGAGATTGCTTTCGTCGTTAAGCTCATGTGGTCTTGGTCTTTCTCTTTGTTCTTTGTTGTAGGCTTGTTCCTTCATGCTTTGCGATCTTTACTTTTGAGCCTTTGACATTGTCTTTAACGTCTATTCCATCTTGCGATCTTGAGTCTTTGACCAACATTCTCATACTGTGCCTCATCTTGAAAGCTTCAAATCAGAGTTAGCGGAAGTCTTTGTCTTTAAATCTTGAGCTTTCATGATAGATTGTCTTTGTAGAATGAGCATGAATATGTGGTAATGAATCGACTTTGGTTGATTGGGATACCGTCACCACCGTTTTAACCTGCAGGTTTACGTTAGTGATAATCAAGAAAATTGATTTGAAAATCAATCGACGTGTTACTTGTAAAAGCGTTTTTGTAACACATCGGGAGTTTTAATCTTTTTATCAAAATTCATCAACCGTCAATTCATTTACTGGACCAAATCGATATCCAGTTGTCACAAGTTTGATTCATATAGAATCTCGCAAGTCACCTACCAAGAGCTTGTTTGATGCTGACTCAAGCAGGATTTCCATCTTCATTGTGAATACATAAGTATCACTCGGATGTTCTGGCAAATATCACAATGATATTGCGTAGGACTCTTGATAACAGCTTGTGAACCTGATGATGTTCAACAAGTGTTTGAAATGGAATGTGTCCTAACGAGATTTTTATTGATCTCTTGGCTCTAGACTCGATTAGTGCATTTTGGTTTTAGTACTCGGAGGCTTGAGCAGATTGCCACCTATTCAATATCAACGATCTCGGAATGAGATGTCAATAGATAACGTGTGTATCTCCGTGACAAATGAGACAAGTTTCTGTTAAGAGAAACCCGAATGGCTGGGAAGGGTTGTGCATTGCATCACTGGGTCCATGATGTCATTTTCAATGTCAGCAATCAACTTGTGATTCTGACAGCATATGTATTGACCCGGTTTCTGCCTTAAGTTGTGTGGAGGGCTTCTTTCTTTAGACCCTTTATCCATACATTTCTTTTTCATTCTTCAACGCCTTCAATGCTTACTAAGACGTCATTACTAACACCTTGTTGTGATTGTTCCAGTGTTAGCTCAATCTTAGTCGGCATTATTCCCATATACATTCATCTCCAATCATACCTAAGGACTGCTATTTCTAACTTTGGATTATCCTTGGTTGTAATGTAGATCCTCCGTTCTTTGGATCATAGATCGATTCCTAACTTTTTTTAAAAAACCACTTATGACTTTAGAATCAACGTGAGATTAAGTGTTGTTTGGGTATAAGATCAAACATAAACCTTTCTTACATTACAGCACATTAAGTCGATAGATCATATGTAAATACATTTTCTCCCCTTATTTTAAATAATAAACACTAGTTTTTTGAAATACCGTCGTATTAAAATATGTCTTAAAAATTTCGAGGGAGAAAAAATTATTACATGATTGGTTTGGAACATTTTGATAATGTTTTGAATACATGATGTATCCAAGAACATTAAAACTTTGTTTTTCGAAAAACTCCCCCTAAAAAATAGGACCAATTGAGAAATTGTTGTCTTTTGAAAACATTGTGAGGGTTGGAGTGTTGAACACACAATTTTGAAAGATTATGAATTGTCATCGAGAAATTCTTGAAAAATTATGTTCAACTTTTTTGAAAAACCAAATGTTAGAGGACTTCTCTTCTAACGCTAAGGGTAAGCGCACTGATACGTACACTATCCTTTTTCTTGAGCTAAAAACATTGAATGTCTTGTAAGAACAGCTCAAGACCGAGAAACATTAATTTTCTCGTTGTGAGGATAAGTTATAAACCTTCCTTTATTTGAAGTCCGGGTTATGTACTGATATTTGCACATAAGCCATCTAGAAAATTAGAAATGACATGTTTTGAAACTATTTGCAACTCTCGCTCGAACTTCATTTACACACCCGTGTCAATGTTAATCGACATTTCTAAGCACGTAAATGTTATCGATTCCAAGAGACATGTCGAGAAGAATCTTTTTGGAAATTTTCTGTTTTTCTGATTTTGTATTTTCTTTTTGAAGTTTTATATTTTTGTATTTTGCTTTTCTCAAAAATATTTACATGGTGATGTTTGATGATGATATCAAGCAGTCTCATTTGTCAGAACCTCCAGATCAGCTGGAGTCAAACATCTCATACCAATCCTTCTGACAAGATACTTAAACCGATCCTCAGGAAGGGCTTTCGTAAACATGTCAGCTAATTGGTATTCAGTTCTGACAAAATATAATTCAATTATACCATTTTCAACCTGTTCCTTTATGAAATGATACCGAGTATGGATGTGCTTTGTTCGCGAATGTTGTACGGGGTTGCATGATATTGCTATGGCTGACTGAGAGTCGCAATACAACGGTATTTTGTTGTAGTTGAAGCCATAATCTTGAAGTTGTGTCCTCATCCACATTACTTGAGCACAACTTGCAGATAACGCCACGTACTCTGCCTTTGCTGAAGACATTGCAGTGCAGTTTTGTTTCTTTGACATCCAGCTTACAAGTTTATCACTAAGGAATTGTATCCCTCCAGAAGTACCCTGCCTCTGCCGAAGACAAGCTCTGATACCAATTGTAGGAACCCGTCTAACACTTCATAACACGATTAATTCACGGATCAAGAACTAAGAAACTAGAAAAGAGATAGAGAGAAAAAAGAGAGATATGAGAGAAAAAGAAAGAAATTAGATTTAGATATTTGTGATTTCTTGGATATTTTCTTATGAAAATATCTATATATATATCCCTACGACGCGTGGGATATTTAACTAGGACCCGGGCTCGGGTTTTGTCCATAGCCCCCTTTTTACTACTTAATTGTTTTAACAAACTCTTAAAAGGGGTGAACTTACATTGCTTATTATACTATTGGACACAATGTTTTTTTTTCTAAGTGTTTTTCAAAGTGTTTTAACTGATGCTATCCCAAATTACAGCCTGAATATTATTCCTAAGTTCCACTATTGACCATTAAGTCCCACTTATTCATGAACCGTCAATTGCTATTGTAGTGAGCTCGAGTGTTTTGTGATAGTAACCCTTTAAAAAAAATCGAGTAACTGACACTCCCCACCTGGGAAATTTCTGGTCACAAGTTGACCATGGTGCAATTAACATTGAGATACTCTTTAGGTTGGGCCAGCATCCTAGACATTTTGGGGCACAAACTAGTTTAAGGCTTCGGTCATGAGCTTATGCAATAATACTTATATACTTAGACATGATGAATGTGTTTCTCTAGCTACATTTACTTGTTTTGGACCTTCGGAAATATGTACTTAGTCCACCATTACATCGATCAGAAGTGTCCCACTAACTAAACATTACTTATTGATTTAAACTGAATCACTACTTGGATTTCGGATATACACTTAGAAATCTGTTACGCTACTTTTCTTACAAAACATTTCTTAAATTATTTCAACACTAAAAAGTGATGGCAATATAAAAGATAGCTCACTGCTTTTAACGTTAAACCTATGAATTCACCAACATTATGTTGACCAGTTTTTTGCGAGTATTTCTCAGGTTATTATTTGCTAGTGGAGGCATGGGAGCATTCACCGAGATCGCGCGGATATATTTTTGAACGCTTATTAATTTGAAGTACCTAAATAAACATTTTTACATGTTTTCTAATTCTAATACAGTTACGAGAGAGACCTTGTAAACCGGATTTTTTAATAAAAACGAATGTGAAATTTATCTTAAAAACGTCTCTTTTTGAGGTCGTTTTTCCGTGACTTGTTTTTGTGGCCCTAAAGTAACCCCATTATTAACATTCCGCCAGCTTGTCCTGATTTTTGGGGGTGTTACACAATTCTATCTTCATTGTGAATACTTATAGTATCACTCGGATGTCTTCAAATATCACAAGAAATTGCTAGGAACTCCTGTTAACATCTTGTTAACTGATGATTTTTCAACAAGTGTTTAAAATGGAATGTGTCCTAACGAGATTTTATTGATCACGTTGGCTCTAGACGCGATTAGGGCATTTTGGTTTTAGTACTCGAAGGCGGAGCATATTGACAAACTGTTCTAATATCAAACGTGATCTCGGAGTAGATGTCAATAGATAACGGTGTAATCTCTGTGACAAATGAGACAAGTTTTTCAGTTGAGAAAACCCAATGGCTAAGAAGGTTTGTGCCTTGCATCGCTGTCCATGATTTATTTTCAATGTCAGCCACAACATTGATTCTGACAGCATATGTTATGACCCGGTTTCTGCCTTAAGTGTGTGGAGGCTTCTTTCTTTAGACCCTTTATCCATTACATTTCTTTTTTTCATTCTTCAACGCCTTCCAATGCTTACAAAGACGTCCTTACCTAACACCTTGTTGTGCCTTATTCCATGTTAACTCCATCTTAGTAGCATATTTCCCATATACATTCATCCCAATCATACTAAGGACTCCTATTTCTAACTTTGAGGATTATCCTAGGTTAGATCCTGCCGGGTTCTGGTTGGATCAAGGATTGATTCCTAACCTAGACCACCTTATTACTTTTAGAATCGTCGTGAAATTAAGATGTTGTTGGGTATAATATCAAACCATAAAATCTTCTCTTACTGTTCAGCACATTGAGTCGCTTAGATCATATTTTAATTACATTTTGATACGAAAAACGTCAAGATCAACCATTTAAAAGCAACGATTTCAAAACCCAAATAAGCTTTAAACACTTATATCTAAGATAGTAGATGAATATTAACCACTTAATAACACGTTTTTCGTTGTGATTCTTCCGATTTGAACCAAAACGCAGCCAAGAAAAAAAGAAAAAAATAAGCCACGAAAATTTATCCTTTTTAACCACAAGAATCAACCACGAATCCACGTAGGCTCTGATGCCCCAATTATAGGAACCCGATTTACACTTTCACTTCATATTACGAACCACGAATCGAACCAAAAAAAAAAGAAAAAGAAAGAATTGAGTTGTTTTAGAGAGAGAAAGAAGAGAGAGGTTAGAGAGAATAAGAAAAAGAAGATTTTTATATATTGAAAACAACAAGCTTTTTCTAAAGAAGAAAAAGCTTATATACCCAGTCACGTTAAAGGTACCGCGAGATATTTAACTAGAACCCGGGCTCGGGTTTTGCTTGGGATTAAACTCGAAACATTACAATAATAGATTAACTATCGACGCCCGATTCAGATACTTTCCTATTACAGACGTTACTAATTAATTGACCGAGGACTAAAACGAAAAGAGCAACATACATAATGAACGAACTTCATGCACGACTCAATATATTGAGGACTAACAATCTCCCAACGAAGTGAGTCATTGATGACACTCCTCATGAGATCAATGAGATTGCTTTTGTCGTTAAGCTCATGTGGTCTTGGTCTTTCTCTTTGTTATTTGTTGTAGGCTTGTTCCTTCATGCTTTGTGATCTTTACTTTTGAGCCTTTGACATTGTCTTTAACGTCTATGCCATCTTGTGATCTTATGTTCATGTGACCAAACATTCTCATACTATGCTCATCTAGAAAGCTTCCAAAATAAGGAGTTAACAGGAAGTCTTTTGTCTTTACATCTTGAGCTTTCATGATTGATAGTCTTATGTAGAAATGAGCATGAATATGTGGAAAAGAATCGACTTTGGTTGATTGGGAAAATACCGACAACCACCGTTATTTAACCTGCAGGTTTTACGTTAGTGGATAAACAAGAAAATTGTTTGAAAATCAATCGACGTGTTACTTGTTAAAACTTTTTGTAACACATCGGGAGTTTTTTAACTTTTTATCAAAATTCATCAACCTCAATTCATTTACTAAACGCAAAACGATATCCATTTGTCACAATTTTGATTCATATAGAAATCTCGCAAGTCACCTACCAAGAGCTGTTTGATGCAGACTCAATGGCAGGAATTCCATCTTCATTGTGAATACTTATAGTAATAATGCCGAAATGTTCCTGGAAAATATCACAAAGGAAAATGCGTATGACTCATTGTTAACATCTTGTGCATTGATGAAGTATCAAAAGTGTTTGAAAATGGAATGTGTCCTAACGATATTTTTATTAATCTCTTGGCTCCTAGACTCGATAAGTTGCATTTTGTTTAAGTACTCGGAGGCTGGAGCATATTGCCACTTGTACATATCAACGATCTCCGGAGTGAGATGTCAATAGATAACGGTTATCTCCGTGACAAATGAGACAAGTTTCTGTTGAGAGAAACCCGAAAGGCTGAGAATGGTTGGCATTGCATCACTGGGTCCATGAAGTATGTCGTTTTCAATGTCAGCAATCAACTTTGAAATTACTGACAGTATAATGTATTGACCACGGTTACTGCCATAGTGTGTGAGAGGTCTATTTTCTTTCAGACCCATTACCATACATTTTTTTTTCATTCTTCAAAAGCCTTCAATGCTTAACCAAGACTTCATTACTAAAACCTTGTTGTGATTGTTCCAGTGTTACTCAACGAATAACCGATACGGCGTATTAAGTCAACTGAATACGGTGTATCTCCCTTTCGTAGCCAATACAACGTATTATGTTCAACAGATCAATACAGCGTATTTAGCTAATTGAATACGGCGTATCGATCATCTGATACAACAGCAGGCTTAAAATTTTAGTATTCGGATTTAGAGTTTTAATTTTTTCTATATACCTTTTTTCAGACTGATTCTACTAACAATTTTTCTGGATCTTTTCAGTAGCTAAGATGAAGGTAATTAAAGATGAATCCAAATCACTAGGGTTACTCATGATCGATGACGATTTGTTCACTTGTGATACACCCCTTGGGATGATTTTTAATGAATTCAACCGATTAAGTAGTATGGATGTCGATTTGTTTACTTATGAGGTAAAAATTCCTGAGCTTTCTTATTACCCATATGTTGAGCAACAAACGGATGAGTTAGATAATGAGAACCTTGATGTTTATGAAAGGAAATTATGTTATGATGAGTGTGAAAAAATGTATGTGTAGGAACCTGATTTACACTTTCACTTTATATTACGAACCACGAATCGAACCAAGAAAAGAGATAAAGAAAGATTGAGTTATTTTAGAGAGAGAAAGAAGAGAGAGGTTAGAGAGAAATAGAAAAAGCTTATATACCCCGTCACGTTAAAGGTACGCGCGGGATATTTAACTAGGACCTGGGCTCGGGTTTTGCTTGGGATTAAACCCGAAACATATACAATATTAGATTAACTATCGAGCCCGATTCCCGATACTTTCCTATTACAACATTAACTAATTGATTGACCGAGACTTAAATGCATAATGAACGAACTTCATGTTCGAATCAATATTTTGAGGCTAACAACTTCCATTGATTAGGATGCTCCATCAACAAGTATTCCCTCATCACAAGAACAAGAACATTCTTTAATCATTTCTCAAGGTTTTGAAGAATCACCAAAAACACCAACTTTTCATGATGATCCACTTAATGAATCTCCTAATGAAGACTCGACTTCTCAAGGATCATCATCGAATATAAGACAAATCCACACTCCATTTGAACACCTTGGTAGATGGACTAAGGATCACCCAATAGCAAATGTAATCGGAGATCCTTCTCGCTCTGTATCTATGAGAAAGCAACTCGAAACTGATGTCATGTGGTGTTACTTTGATGCCTTCCTAACTTCTGTTGAACCCAAGAACTTCAAACAAGCAATGACCGAGCCATCATGGATCGATGCAATGCAAGAAGAAATTCATGAATTTGAAAGACTAGAAGTTTGGGAATTGGTGTCGTGTCCAGATAACGTGTTCTTGATCAAGCTGAAATGGATTTATAAAGTTAAGACAGATGAATTTGGTGGGGTACTAAAGAATAAGGCTAGGCTCGTTGTGTAACAACCCTAAATTTTCATCAATGTAATATCTACTTATTAAATTAAGTACAACCTTTTTCACGGGAAAATTTTGCTTTATTCCATTATGTAAAATAGTTTACATTTCCAAAGTAAACAAGCTCACGCAACTACCTATGCCAATTCTATCTACGTTTTTATCATTTAAACATCCTAATATGTCAAGTCTATGTCCTAATATCATTTTTACCAAATACGTTATCCGTTTAACGTACCATTTACAACGTTATTTTAAAACAAGCATTATCCGTTAACGTTTATATCAAAACCCTAACTATATGTAATATTTACATACAATTCTAATGTGCAAGATTATAAAGCATATGTACAAGTATCATAGCACCACATTTGAATATTCTTCCCTCCTAAACTAAAGTACAACACTTTGAAGCACAATGTACAAATCCATGAAGCATAGAATTCAAACTTTCCCATTTTCCCTCTATTTCTTTAGGAATTTCGTACCACCTCTTTAGCACTAATTACAAGCACTCAATAAACAATATTTAAACACTTTTCCCTCTCTAATCTCAACTCCTACACTAACCCTAAAACCTAAACCCTAATCCTAAACCCGAAAACCCTAGCAAACCCGTTACATCTTTAAACTAGTTCATAGTTTTCAGAATCTGATCCGTTGATAAAACATAGGATCTGGGAAAAATCAATAGGCTTTAGGTATTAAGTAAAAATACTAGGTTGTATCCCTATGTCTTGTGATCATTTTTCCGGTTGACTCAACCCGATTCGATGTCCGATGAATTAGTTATAGCCATAATGGCAAAAGTGCGCAGATTCTGCACACCTGTAGTAAATGGATATTATCTCTAAATTTTTGTATAGTAACCCCTAAATATGTAAAACTAAAAGTTGTAGAGGACTCAAATATCTAACCATGCTCACTAGTTTGACCTTAATTGGAATTACAGTTTGTAAATGACTATCATTTTACCAGGACCGATGTTGGCTGTCCAAAAAACGCCATGAACTCGTCACCCCTAAACTACTTCTAAAACTAATTCTAAGCAAGTTAGCACCTCAAGCACCATGACCTCACCACCACCTTCAGCACCTTGTCATCAACCTAGCACCCACACCACACGTTACAAGCACCTCTATAAGCTCCTAGTAAGCTACTTATCACATCCTTGTCATCCTTAGCCTCATCATCACCTTGGATACCAAGAAAAACGCCACCTCTTCTCCTTGCACACCAAGTAAACCATCATTGTCACTCCTTGCAACCCGTGCCCTTACCATACCTTGCACCTCTCTAGCTTAACTTGGTCTCCAAGTTCTTGCACCCTATATATAGCCGAAACTCCCACCCCATTCAAACACACCTCAAAATTCATCATATACAACAATGGAGTTCTAAACAAAGCTAAAGAAGATCAAGTGAAGTCCCTAAGATCAGAATTGAAGCCAAGAATCAAGAGAAACAAGCCATTGAAGGCGTTTTCTAGGCGTACGAGCCAAAACCCTCTTTTCGACCCATTTAAGCTCAAGTAAGCTCAAAATCTTGTTCCGTAAACTTATAATCTGTTTTAAATCTTTCATAAGGTTTGTTAGATCCTATATAAACTCTTGTTTGATCCCTTGAACCACAAACCCATGGGTTTTTGGTTTTCCTAAACCAAACGCACCCATTTTGGATTTCCTAGTTCACAAGCTCTTTTCATAAGCTATAAGCTCGTAAACTCTACTCATTTTAGCTTATTCTAATAATTCATAAGCTGTAAAACTCTTTTGGATTTCTTCATTAAGCTGTAAAACTCCTTTTGGATTTTCAAAAATATCAAAATTATGAATTTTGAACTTGATTTGCAAATATTTTCATGCATAGGGGTATATATCGTAACTTTCTAAAATTTATAACTAGAGGGGCTGAAAATGTCATTATTCTAAAGTTATACTCCTTCCGTCCCAAAATTATTGTCCCCCGACAAAAAACACACAGTTTAATAAAAGTGCATTTATTACTGTTTTCTCTCTCTTACTTTTTGACAGAATGACAAATTTACCCTTAGTTAATTAATTAAAGTGTTCTTTAAAGTTTGTAATAATAATTTCAAACAAGGGTAATATAGTAAACTTGATCAACAACATCCTCTATCTATTTTTAGTAAAGTGGAACAATTAAATGGGGACATCCAAAAATTAAACTTGACAATAAAAATAGAGGGACGAGAGTATCTATGAGGGCATTATTGCAAGTTGTAAAGTTAAAAGTTTAAATTATATAACATTTTATATATAAAGGCCTAACTTGTAAAAGATATAAACCAAGGGGTATAATAGCCATTTTGCATCTTGAACGTATAAAATAGTAATAATTTTATATAAATTAAAAAAATATAATTGCATAAAATTTTTATATAATAAGACTCGATATAATTATAAATTGTCATCCACTAGCTTTTGATGCAATGAAATAAGATTATATTTAGATGCAATGAAATAAGATTATATTTTTAACAAAACTAAATTGTCATCCACTAGCTTTTGAAGAGGCTTCTACAGTAAAATACAGACAAATATATAAAGTACCACATTACTAAGGAATTTCATGTGAGGGGTTTCATTTGGGTGTACGTTTTGACGAGTTGCTGGATTTACGATTTAAAGTGTCATAGCTCCTCAAACGTTTACTGCATGACCTCTGAATCATGATAGCCCGAACAGTGATACAATATTTCCATAAATTAATAAATCAAAATAAGATTTATGTTAAACTTTATAATGTTTTGAAAACATAAAAAATCACACTAAGACTTAACTTATTACCCTCAGGGTACGTGATGAGGCCGTTACTTTTACTTGATATACTTTTGCCATCAATCAGATTTCCCTGTTAAGGTGAGTTCATAGCCTCGCATTTTAAATCTTTTGAATACTTTATAAACCCGCGAGGGGGATACATGCTTAAACCATGAATGCAAGTGTTTTTCCAACTTTATGCTATCCAGATATATTATTGCCTAAGTACCTTCCACTGCCAATATTTCTTAATCATGAACCATTAGTCACTTGCGAGTGAACGCGAATATTGTGGATAGATCTATCGGGGTGTGACGACTCCCGTTGGTGTGCCTATACTTTTGGTACCAATAGCACTATATTTGATAATAATGGGTAACTTTGGCAAGTTACCTTTCCACGAGGATATTTATTCCTCACTAATGTCACTAAGGTGATTTCCATGTTAATGTTTGGTTGCATGAGCTTAGGGCAATAATACTGTTTTCTATGATAATTGTATGTGTTGCAATTATTACCACCTATGATAACTTGTATTCGATTATTTCCATGATAATTGTAAATGCAATTACAATTATTACAAACTATGGGTGTATAACAACGTAACCCACTATTGAACTTATACTCAACTATTATAACTAAAAACCTATGAATTTCACTCAACCTTTGTGTTGACCCTTTTTAAAATGTTTATCCCATGTAATTGAGCAACTTATGGTACGAAGTGGCTTTGGACTTGAGAACATCCAATTGTTATCATTCAATCATATGCTTTTCATGTAGATTTTGGGACCTGCTTTTGTAAAACTCTATAACTAAATTTTCTAAAACGTCTCTTTATGAGTCATTTTCTATGATTATGTCTAGTTGTCCAAGAAGTAATACCCAGATTAGCTTCGATGCTATATGTCTAAATATGGGGGTGTTACACGTTGCTCAAGGATTCAGGCAAGAACGAATGATTGACTACGAGGAATCATTTGCACCTGTATGATAGATATAGGGCATCGTATCTTCGTACTAAATGCCGCTCACCACAAGATATGACAAATCCTTACCTAATGGATCGTCATAATACGGCTTTTCTTGAATGGCAAACTCAAAGAAGTAGGTCTAGTTCTACAACCAAAATAGGATTTGTTGATTGGACAACCTTCGATGTTTCATGCTCAAAGAAGGCTCTTTCACGGTCTCAAACAAGCCCAGTGGCATGGTTCGATATGCTGTCAAGCTCTCCTTATTATCTCTCAACAATTCTCCAAAGGTGCAGTTGATCCAACACTCTTCACACGGCATGCTGGAAATGACATATTACTGGTACAAATTTATGTTGACGATATAATATTTGCTTCCACTAATACTGCCATGTGCAATGAGTTTGCTAATCAGATGACCACTAAGTTCAAGATGTCAATGATGGGGCAAATGTCATTTTTTTAGGATTACAGATTTCTCAAAGTCCTAGAGGCATCTTTATAAACCAATCTAAATATGCTTCTGAAATTGTTAAAAAATATGGTTTGCATTCTACTGATTCTGTCGACACACCCATGATTGAAAACAAGAAACTGGATGAAGATCTACAGGGGAAACAAATTGATGCTACACTTTACCGTGGCATGATTGGATCCTTAATGTATCTTACATCCAGTAGACCTGACCTTAATCATGTTGTCTGCTTATGTGCCCGGTATCAGGCTAAGCCTACCGAAAAGCACTTACAAGCGGTGAAACAGATCTTTCGATACCTAAACGGAACCATTAACATGGGTCTATGGTACTCGAAGGATACCGATATGTCACTCACAGCTTATGCAGATGCCGATCACGCGGGGTGTCAGGACACTAGACGTAGTACATCGGGAAGCGCTCAGTTCTTAGGTGATAAACTTGTTAGCTGGTCGTCCAAGAAGCAAAAGTGCACTGCCATATCGAGTACAGAGGCTGAATATATTGCCTTATCTGGGTGTTGCTCACAAATCCTTTGGATGCGTTCACAACTAACAGATTATGGCTTTCAATTCAATAAGATCCCTCTGTACTGCGACAACAAGAGTGCGATTGCTTTATGCTGCAACAATGTTCAACATTCAAGAGCTAAGCACATCGATATTCGCTACCATTTCATAAAGGAGCAAGTGGAGAATGGAATCGTGGAGCTATACTTTGTCCGGACTGAATACCAACTGGCTGACATCTTTACTAAACCTTTACCTCGAGAAAGATTTAACTTCTTGATCAATAAGCTAGGTATGAAAAGCATGTCTCCAGAAATGTTAAAACGTCTGGCAGAGGAAACGGACGAGTGATGGTGGTAACTCATATCCTGTAAATATGTATATATGAAAACATAAAAATTCCAAAAAGATTTTCATTTTATAAAATTTTACAAAAACAAAAGAAAAATTAAAAAATCAGAAAAATATAAAAATATGTATCTCTGGCATGTCTTCTGAAAATCGATAACATTTACGGCCTTAGAAATGTCATTCAATAATGATATGAGGCTGTAAATGAAGTTCGAGCAAAAGTTTCAAAAGCTTTCAAAACATGCCAAAATGGCTTGCTATTATTTTAGATAGCAACCCAGTCATCATCTTAAAGGCAAGTATTTCGTCAAAAAGGAGACTTGACCTCTCAACAGGAATTCATTCTCGGGCATGGTCTACTTCATGACCATGCAAAGGCTTGTGATTACTTTGCATCACAACCCGTGCTTCTTATAATCCATAAGTGTAAGTGTCAATGCGCTTATGTGTCAAAATAAGAGAAATCTTATTTTCTTTGGTGTTGATTTTCAATATATACAATAATCATCTTTCAGATTCAACATATCATCATTTTTCAAAGACAATTTTGAACCATCAAATAATGACTACAACTCTTTCAATAGAAAATGGGTCATTATTTGAGGGGGAAAACTGTCAAAATCATCTTCTTCATAATTAATAAGGTGTCAATCGGAAAAGGTGTTAATGGTGTCGGGTGAATAATTAAAGGGGGGTTGATAAATGTCAACTTAATAGGGCTTTATTTTATACATGTTTAATTTGTAGGGGTATTAATGCAAAATGTGAGACTTTTTCTTGTTTACTAAACCTTAGGGACTAGTTTTGCCTTTTGCTAAACTTGTGTTTGCCTTATGATAAGTTTTTAAGAAAATTTAAAGTGCTCATTAAACCTCAGGGGGCATTTATGCCAAAACACCATAGTTTTAAACTTATACTCCCTCCCTGTTACTTTACCTATCGTCACACACACACTCACCTTAAACCTTGATTGTTGACTTTCAAAACCTCAAGAACTCGCTCAATTCTCGTTATTAAGCTAAAAGGTACACTTATCAATGCTAAAGCTTCTTTTATTTGACCAAATCTTGACCATTTATTCGAAAAACCTTAAAACTCAATTTAAATTGCATCACCTTCAAAAGTGTAAGGAATCTCAAATTGATTGAGGGGTTTTGGTCCTATAGGGGTCTAGTTGTTGCACCTTTAACAGTTTTTAATGGGGTTAACTCCTTCGTGGGTATTGATTGATTCTTGTATGTCGAACTAAGTAAAAGTGGGTAAAAACTTAAAAATGTTTATGGGTTTGGGTTTACGAAGGGTTATAAAGAATGTTTAAGTGCATTTGAGTGTTTGGTTACATGCTTACATGATAAATCTTGAAATTTATGTGGTTTCGAGCTCATATGGGTCAAATGTGGCGTAGAACAAGATTTTCATGGTTAATTTGTGCTTTAAAGATGTTAGAATGATATGTTGATAGTATTTGATCATGTTTAAGTGAACTTAGAGGCTTTAAAAGGCATAAAATGTTTATGTAAAAACTTGCATAGGCGATCAATACATAATTCATTTATTTCAGGCGATCAATACACTTGATGGTTTCACAGGCGATCAATACGTAAATATTTATACAGGCGATCTATACGAATGTCAACACAGGCGATCAATACACCATTATAAAGGCGATCTATACATGTAAACTTAAAAAGGCGATATATACATAGGTGTCATAAACAGGCGATTTATACATAAAATAATGTATATGCGATCAATACATAATCTTGACATAGGCGATCTATACACTCAAATGTTACACAGGCAATCTATACACTTTACATAGGCGATCTATACTTGATGTTTTATAATTGAATTAATCACATTATCTTGGTAATTCAACCTAATAACCTAATCTAAGTATAATTTATCCATATCTTATCATTGAGTGATTAAGTTAGGTGTAATTTTCCTTAGAAATCTTAAGTAATTGCCATGATTTCATTAGTCTGCCTATAGTCAGTGTGGTATATGAGAGTGTGTGTATCTTGTTTGCATATGTATCAGTTCTTTGCATTGTATGTAGGTATATCACTTTGTTGCCTTATATTTGTTTGCCTATCCCCTATTGTAAACCCTGTCTTGCATCAATAATCTTGAATCATGATCTATAGTGTCTTTCAGTGTTATATATATTTGCTTTTATATGAACTGTATGTGACAACTCTTAGCAGAATCATGACTTCCATCACTGCTCAACAAACCAAGCTTGATCTTGAGCTTGTTCCCAAAGAGAATCGACTTTTCATTGGAAAATGTAATGGAAGAATCCCTCGTGGATTGAAACCAAAAGAAGAAACATTTCAAGTTGTTCTGGATGCTTTTGCACTCACTACCTGCTATCCTGCATTTATCATCACTGCTAATGTTGGTTCCCCCCCCCCCCCCCCCCCCCCCCCCCCCCCCCCCCCACCCCCCCCCCCCCCCCCCCTCATGAGATGTCAATAGATAACGTGGTGTTCTCCGTGACAAAATGAGACAAGTTTTTGTTGAGAGAACACCCGAATGGCCTGGGTAGGGTCGTGAATTGGCTTACTCTGGGTCCGGGATGGTCGTTTTCAATGTCTAGTATTCAAATTGTGATTCATGGACAGTCACATGTATTAACCAGTTCTGCCTTAAGTTGTGTGGAGGGCTTCTTTCTTTAGACCCTTTATCCATACATTTCTTTTTCATTCTTCAACGCCTTCAATGCTTACCAGGACGTCATTACTAACACATCTGTTGTTGATTGTTCAGTGTTAACTCAATCTTTAGTCGGCATCTATCCCATTTACATTCATCTCCAATCATAATATGGACTGCTATTTTAAATTTGGAATTATCCTTGGGTAGATCATCCGGTTCTGGTTGGATCGTTAGGATTGATTCCTAACCTAACCACCTTATGACTTCAGATTAGTCATGAAAATTAGATGTTTTGGGTTATAAGATCGAACCATAAAACCTTTCTTATGTTTAGCAACTTTGAGTATTTAGATCGTATTTTAAATACATCTTCTCCCCTTATTTTAAATAATAAACACTTAGTTTTTTGAAATACTTGTGATTAAAATATGTCTGAAAATCTGTGGGAGAAAATATTGGTCAGCATGATGGTTTGGACTTTTTGTTAATGTTTGATTACATTAAGGGAACTTGGTCGTCTGATGAGGTATCCAAAAAACATTAAAACTTTATTTTTCGAAAATACTTACCTCAAAAATAGGACTCAATTTGAGTAATTGTTGTCTTGTTGAAAACATTGTGAGGGATGGAGGGACTGGTTGAACTACATCAAATTTTGAAAGATTATCGAATTGTCATTCGAGAAATTCTTGAAAAATGAGTTCAACGTTTTGAAAAACCATATGTTAGAGGACTTCTCTTCTAACGTTAAGGGTAAGCGCACTGAAACGTACACTATCCTTTTTCTTGAGCTAAAAACATTGAATGTCTTGTAAGAACAGCTCAAGACCGAGAAACGTTAATATTCTCGTTGTGAGGATAAGTTATAAACCTTCCTTTATTTGAAGTCCGGGTTATGTACTGACATTTGCACATAAGCCATTTAGAAAATGTAGAAATGGACATGTTTTGAAACTATTTGAAACTCTTCGCTCGAACTTTTTTTCACTCCGTGTCAATGTTAATCGCATTTTAAGCACGTAAATATTATCGATTCTAAGAGACATGTCGAGAAGATTCTTTTTGGAAATTTTCTATTTTTTAGATTTTGTATTTGTATATATATACCTGTTGTCCTCAGGTGAAATAGTAATTCCATCTCTTGTCATGATGTAGCTGTCTTGACTGCTAGGGGAACAACTTTTGGAACCAGCTTTGAACTTGACGGTTCATTGCTGTGGTCGTGAATTCTGAGTTCTGAACGGTTATGATCAGAAGTCTTTTGATGAAGAACGAGGCCTGAACTGATGTGAACAAAAAGTCATTGCCATGAGGACCGGGGCTTGTTCTTCTGTGATCGAACGTCTTTTGAACATGAGGAAACAAGGGCAGAAGTGTTATTTTCTGCAGACACCATTTGACATTGACGACCGAGGCTTAAACTGTTGTGTTAAACGTCATTTTAAAGAATTTCATCTTTTGTGAAACCATTCTGGCACTGGTTTCTTAGATATCAAAAATTTCAGCAACCACACTTTGAGATTTTCCTGCTTTTCATTGTATAGTGCATCTGTATTTATGTCAATTCGTTGTTGCTTTTGACCATTGAATGACGTACCTGCACACCCAGAGTTGTTTGCATGCATGGAATATGAGGGATATCTACTCTTGAACCATGCGCGGGTTACTGTCAACCTTGCCCGTTGCAAGAGGTGAGTAAGCTTTCCTGTGGAATCCACCTAAGAGAACATTACTAAAAGATTCTATCCTGTTGGTTTCCACCTAAGACAAGATCTAGGATTCAATGTATTCTCAGTGGATAAAGTAGTGTAGAGATATTTTTGTTCGAGAACCTAATTTCCTTTTGGTAAGATGAGACTTTTTGTTTTCTCCCTCACGCTCTCGCATATGCATCTCTCGCGCATTGTCAATAACATTGTTTCTTTATTTCCTTGATAGTTCTTTTTTTTTTGTTAATTTTATAATTTAAATTTTATATAATTATACCCCCCCCCCCCCCCCCCCCCCTTTTTTTTCTATATAACAAATATTTTCTAATAATTATTTTTTTCATTATTTTACTCTAATTAGATTCTTATAAAATAATTTAATATATAATAATATTAATCCCATAATTCCCCCCCCCCCCCCCCCCCTCCACAATATTTAATATTATAAATTTTTTCAATTTTATTTTTATTGTTTATTGATCCTTTGTTATAAGATCCCCTCCCCCGCCTAATATCCTATATCCCCGAGAATTTGCATCCTATATTCTGTGATTGTGCAGAGGCATGAGGATTTACTTGAGAGGTATTCATAAGAAGCATTCCTCATGATTCTGCACTGTAAAGGCACTTTTCGAATGTAGGACATTGCAAGTCAGTTGAACTTCAAGAATGGATTTTGTTTCTATGATTCTCCTAAGTGAACATCTTTGTTTGAACCCGTCTACTCATGATGCTTTCCATTTCCTAGGTTTGGTTTGCATCCACTAAAACAGTGTTGGGTAATTCTAGCAGGATCAATCATACTAGTGTTTTCCACATTCACTTCTTTGTCTTCTGATAGTTGTGCCTTTCTTCGCTTCTCCTAGGTAGTAGTATGAACCATGGTCATTGAGTACTTTCTTCCTTGGTGACTGATTGTGACAACATGCTTTGGGCAATTCCTAGAGGGGCACAGGTGCAATACATTGGTGTTTCGAACCTGCTTGTTTTTCTAATCTGAGGCAAAATTCTGTTGAGAGAATTGTTTTTAAACAAAACCATTCCGAAATAGTTTTATTAACCGATGTTTCGTTTGAAAACTTTCTCATTTCAGGAGATTGAAAATGGAGTCGGTTTAGTTTTCCTTAAACTGATGGTGTTTGGAATTCGCTTGAGCCTTTTGGTTGGTTCGTACAACAGAATGGTGTATTAAACTGAGTTTCCACAGACTTTCACTTGCAAGTTCCCGTATGAAGTTTCTTTAACTCACTTATGGCTATGTTCTTTGTCTTCTGCATTTGAGCTTTCAAGTTCTTGTATTTCATTGGATATTGTTCAGTTCTTTATCGAAATACATTTGGAAACGCATTTTCTTTGCAAAAATGGGTTGTTTTTCATCTGTTCTTTACAATGTTGTAAAGGCAGTCCAAGGAGAAATCGTGTGTTTTTCAGTTTAGAGTATACTTTTTTAACAATTTTCAAGTTTAGCAAAACTCTTTAAAAGCTTATTATGAACTTCGTTATTAACAGATTCAGTTTGTTTTGACAGCTTTTGTGCAAGACATTTACATTCTTTGACTTTATGAAGATACATGCATTGCAATTCAGATAAAGAATGCAAATATGAACATATAACATCTTTAGACACACACTCTTCAAGAAGTAGATCATACATATTTGAAAAATCAGCCTTTTCAGATTCAAATTCGTCAACCTCTTTTTCAAGGGATTTAACGTACTCATAATCTTCATGCATTTTTGTTTTAAGTTCATGTTCAAAACGAAAACTGTCATTTTGAGTTTTTATGGAAAGAGGCATTAATAAGGTTTTTATCAAAACTTCCATATCTTTAGCAGTTGGCACCCGAAAATAATCACTAGTATGTTTAAACCAAGCTTGATCACAAATCGTTCTAAAATGATTGATGTTAAATGTCATGTCGTTAAAAACTTGTCTACTTTTACTAATGGATTTCGAAACGGGTAGAAAGGCAACGTTTTTAGCAATGTTTGGTTTTGTTCTAACAAACGGTTTTCTCCACATTGTCTTCCTAACTTCTTTTGCGCGTTCCAACTGATAAAGATATTTTGTTTTGTATAACCATATGGTTTAACATAATCTTTATTCAATTTTGATCTACTCTTATTTGCTAGAGTCATGGTCTCTTCCCTATTGGGGGCAAATCTGTTTGCAAGATCAGAAGTATCATACGGGATCTCATACAAACAGGGCTTTTCTGATTGAGCTTTCTTGAAGTACCTTGGATTAGCAATGGTTGGTCTACCATTATATGTCGAGCATTTAGGTGCTAACATATGAATTGTCTGAATTGACTGATTACGAGTATAAACAATTTCATTCAAAAACTTTAATTGTTTGTCCATTTCAATCATCTTGTCAATATCTTTCTCTTCCTTAACCTTTAAATCCGAAATGACCTTGGTTTCCTCTTTAAGATAACCTTCCAGTTGTGACTTTGTTAAAATTTCATAGGCTTTTGTGTTCAAACCTTCTTTTATTTCAATGTCTTTAAGAGCTAATAGTCCTAGAGTATCATTTAACTTTTTGCGACTAATTCATCGAGTTCTGATTAGAGACGTGAAATTTCATAGCATTTAGTTTTTTAAACCTTCTTTAATTTCAATGTCCTTTTAAAGCTATTAGTCCTCAGAAGTTTCCATTTAAACTTAGTTTGAAGAATCTCATAATCAATCGTGCCCGTTCATTAAAGGCTTGTACTTCTCAACTCATTGCTTTTAGTTCTTAATTGCAAGTCAAGAACAAACTATGCTCCGGCAACTAATAGCCTCCCCCAAAGCACATATTAGTTCATCAAGATAGTTTGCACATTTTCAAATTCTTGAATCAATGATGCGTTTGCTTTGCTTATTTCTCTTAAAATCGTTTTTATTATCCTCAGTATCAAGAGTCAAATTCGCAATCGCACGCATGCTCATCAACATACCTTCAGACTCATTTTGATCAACCTATTATCTTATATCATATATTTGATGAATCAGGAATGACATTGCTATCATCCGTCTCCAAAACATATGTGTCGGTTAAATGGACTCAGGTTGCTCAGAATGTCATCTCACATTGGCAAACAAATAAACAAAAATAAAACACATTTTCATCATGGTTTTGTACCTGTATCCTTTGGCTACTATAAACTGGATCTTCAGTGAGACCTCCTGAATCTTTGCCATGTAACTGTAATGTGCTTCCAATTTCTGTTTATCAATCTCTTCATCTGATACAATCCACTGCTTGTTTCATCTCCTGAACTTGTAACCGATGATTGAACCTCTTGAACCTAGCACTGTTAATCTCCAACTTCTTTCACGTCAACTTTTTCAATCGTCATCTAAGCTCATCTTGCTCATGACTTGCTCTTTCTATAATACATTGCTCAATGAGTCTCATGTTCTGGAGATTGATTCCTTGAATGTTTGAGCTGTTATTGTATGTAATCCTACTAGATTTCTTTTACTACTATCTCGATCTTATGAAAAAGATCTTGAATAAATATCAGAGCTTCTTTAAATAACAAGTCATAGTTTAATGAACCTTTCAAACTGTAATTTGATCACACTTAGAGCAGATTTGGAATCCATCTGCGTAAGATTTTCTGCCTTATGAGAGAGTGTTACTAAGTTATTCATGTGATTGAAATAAAACAGAAACTTGAAGGTTCTGAACTATCCCCCAAAGAGTTTTGTGCAAAAGCTTGTTGATACAATATACTCTGTTGTTCGAGAAGTTGGTGGTTGATTTAAGTGCATTTAATTTGTTCAGGGAGTTTTCTTTGAAAATCTTTGCTTGTAGATCTGCATTTTATGTATCACCTGGTTCCTGCTAAAACTGAACCCTGAAATGAAGTAACATTTTGCGTCCCATTTTATCGTGAATAAGAAGTGTAAAAGATTGTTTGGATTTAAGTGGATATGATGTGATTGATGTTGTGGGTGTATGCAATTCACGTATCACGGGGTTTTTTTACTCCGTCAATATCAAAACCGAGTAATGAATTAACGGGATTTAACAAGTTATCACTAGATAACCGTGAATATTTGAGTTCTTCGGATTCACGGCCAATGATTTTAATTGTCTAAAAACAGATAATTTTCTGGCTAGGGTTAAAGCTGTTTGTTTAAATAGGCTCACCAAACTGAAACGGGCCTAAAAATACAGATAGGCCGTGAGCTAGAACAAAAACCAGTCTAACACAAATTCCAAAAAACTGAAAAATGTCAATAAATCATGGTAATCAAGCTTTATTAGGGCCTCGAGAAAATCCCTTAAACAACTAAAAGGGTGTTACAGCCTGATCCATCCACATTTTACTCTTGACGATTTGAGAGGGTCACCTGGCTTAAAACGGAATTACGGATCAAAAATTATGGCTGTTTTACTGGAAACCCCTTTTCCGTCACAGCAAGTTTTCTAATTTTTTTTTTTTTTTTTTTGTTCGATCCAAAAAAAAAATTGCTCGTATCGATTCCCACTCGTTCCGGTCCGCAAGTTCGTTCCGCTCGTCACGTTTTCCTCTGCGATCTGAAACTAGATCCCGCTCGTTTCGGTCCCTCGTTCGTGATAAGGGGGGTCCGCTCGTCTCGGAAAAATCCGCTCGTTCGCTCCGCACTTATCGGTTTCCACCCGTTCGTCCGCTCGTTCGGTCGTTCTTCACAAAAAAAAACGTAAAACCCCTTGACGTTTTTGCCTCAACTGATGGCAAAAAAAACCAACTTGTTTTTGGTCCCCCAAAACTAACCAACCAACTCCGTGCTTGCTTCCTCCTATTGAATGAGCCGAATCATAACAAAAGAAACAAATATACCGAATGATGAAACAACCAAATCTTCCGAATCCAATAGGCTTACAACAAAAAAAATACCACGAAATCCACCCGAGGCGATTGATACCAATTGTAGGTTCCCGATTAACACTTCACTTCATAAAATCACAACACGAATCGAAACAAGAAAGAGAGAGAGGATCGAAAAGAGAGAGAGAGAAGAGAAGAGAGAGAGATTGAGAGAAAACTAGAGAAAGAAATTTAGATATTATGAAAAACTAGATTCTTTGTCTGAAAAGGAAAATACTATATTTATATGCGATCTATCTAGAAAAGAAAATAACTAAATATATAATATATACCCACACATTTAATGTGGACGCATGGATATTTAACTAGACCACCGGGCTCTGGTTTGTTTGGATTAAACCCGAAACATATACAATATTAGATTAACTATCGAGCCCGATTCTCGATATTATCCTATTACAACATTAACTAATTAAAGACCAAAGCTCCATCGTAGAGTGACCGAGCTTCCTTGTTCGACTCAATAAATTTAGGCTAACATATTGGCATAGCCTTTTGGGTTTAAGGTCAAACCTACGAGCTCACCAACATTATGTTGACGTTTTCGAGTATCATTTTCAGACGAAGTGAAAGAGGAATAGTTTGGTGATGTATGCTAGCAGGCTTAGAAGTATCCCGTGTGGATTTTCCTGTGAAGTCTTGCTTGTTTATTTTATTTGGCTTTTATATTTTGAAGTTTTGGTTTAAGTTGGATTATGGACCCCTGTATGGGCTTTTGGATAGTTGTAAGAGATTGTGGATTTTGATAGTGATTTGGGACATCACTAACTCGTGGTTGATTAGTCTCGTTAACACATGAAGTTTATGCATTGTAGTTTTCTCTATCTCTATTTGAATAATTGTGTTATGATTGATCATTATGTTACATTCTAGTTTTCCGCCAGTGTTGGGTAGCGGATTGTAATCAGAGCCAAGGTTATAGAGAACTAGGTGGATTGGCCTAGACTATAACCTAAGATCCGTAGTTTAGTCGAGTATAGGATCTATGTGCGCGGTGTTCCGCTTTTGTTTGCTTTTGTGTGTTCGCGGTTTGGTGCTTTAGTTATGTCAAGTCTTGAATGTTGAGCTAATATTGAATATGACTGAGAAAGGAATGGCAAAAAAGTACGGTGGCCACGTATTTATAAGCTTATGACAACACACTCATCCTATAGTAAATTCGTACACGAAGTACAAATTGTATGTTGACACCAAAAGGTAGTGTTATGTTATATCTTTATAAATTATATTATTTATATATATATATATAGTAAGATGTTCTATATATATGTTAGTATTCCTACCTGCTTAACGTTGCCTATGTTTTCCCTCGTGTGGATAATGCCGCCAAGGATGAGGACCCGAAGTGCTAGCCGGCCTGTTGCCAAATCACGAGGAGAGGGAACGGATGAATGGGTTGGTAGAGGTGGGAGGGGTAGAGGACCTAGGGGAGGTAATGATGAGCGTGTTGACGAATTGAATTGTCAAGGGAATGACCAGGGTTTGGGAGCTAATGGGGGTGTCGAGGGAGTCAATGGGAATGTAGAGGGAGTCAATGGGGGTATAAGAGGAGCACCCGACTTCTCGACGATCATTGCCCAACAATTGCAGAACCTCTTACCCACCATTTTAGCTCAGGTTGGTAACCAATGAAATGTTGGAAATTAAAATGGTAATGTGGTTAATGAGAACGTTCAGGAGAATGTTAGAAATGTGTTAGTGAATGGAAACCGGGTAGGTTGTTCATATAAGGAGTTCTTAGCTTGTAACTCTGGTATGTGCCTAAATACACATACCTTTGACCTTTAAAACCGGACTTAAATGACCAAAAACGTACCAAAAATACATTGTATTTGTATGTTTTCACTTATATTATGCAGGAAACGGATAATCGAGAAAAGGACGAAAAACGAAGCCAAAACGAACAAAACCGAGCAAGGAATAAAAGAGCGTAAAAAAGGAAAAGTCAAAGTCAAACCCAAAAAGTCAACAGTCAAAGACGAAGCCAAAACCGAAGAAATACTTAATGGGCCCACCCACACCCATCTAATGGGCTGGGTCAGCCCATTAAGTCATTTATATCAAGACTAATAAGCCTTAAAGCTTAAAATGGCCCATTGCCATTTTTAATCAAACCGACCCAAACCAAAGAAATAGCCCAAGACCCTTTAACAGTTAACAATGTTAGTCCTTTAAGGATTGTGTTTGCAATAACTCTATACACTTTGGAAGGCTTAACCTGCCAAGTCCCCAAACTTCATCACCACAAAGGGCTGAAATTGCAAACACCTTATACATATTAAGGGACCAATTGTGCCAACGCCCCAAACTATTACCATCCACCCAAAACAGACATATGAAAAAGTTTTACCCGCCAAAACCACCATTAATACTATTCACCTATCACTTTCACTTGAACCCCTTACCCCTGCAACTACCAAACAAAAACCCATCACTCTCATTCACATGATGCTAATTGCCACCTTGGCAATCCTAAACAACATCATTGGACAAAAAAATCAAGGGTTAAGATCGTTGGCCTTGGGGACAAAGCATAATTGATGGCTGAGATTACCTTTGGATCCCTCTCCCACAAAGAAAACACACCTCTGAAGCCTCTCAGTAAACAAGCACAATTGAAGACTTGAAGAGCTTTTAGTATAAATAGGACTAGTGTAGCTTATTTGTATTTTGTTGAATTCTTGTTAAGTCTAATCTTGTATTAACAAAAATTTGTCCATTTTAATATTGCAATTTAATTACTTGTCTTTTAAATTATCTGTCATTTAAATTTTAGCATTGTAATTTCTTTTTCAAATTAATGAAAGTTTAAGTGTTTTTTCTTTAATTATTATCATTTACTTAAATTGTCTTTTAAATACTGTTGATTAAGCTCTTATCTAAGCTTTTGAGTCATTAAAAGCTTATATAAAGCTCTTATCTAAGCTTTTGAGTCATTAAAAGCTTATATAAAAGTTTGTTTACTTTTTTTGTCTAAAAAACCAAAAAATCATAAAAATCACCAAGAAAACACATAGAGCAAGGTAAATTCTGGATGGCCTTGGGTTAGTGCTTCTTAGGAAGCTAAAGGAAAGGTTTATAAGCTGTTTGAGGGCTTATTGTCTTGCTAAAAAGCTTGGACACTTGTGAGTTTTTCTCATTTTTCTGATTTTTATCTTGCTTATTTACTGTTCCTTTCTGCTTATTCTTGCTTATTAATGTTCTTCTATGCTTAATTGTCCTTTCTGCTTATTCTTGTTTGTGTTTTTATTTAAAACTGCCCTCTATTGCTTTTAACAGCTTATAGCTTATTTGCTTATCTTAGTGCTTTTCTTTGTTTGGATATTGCTTATTTTTGCTTAACATTGTTTGTTTGCCATATGTTTTCAAAAACCTGAGCTTAAATTTTTCAAAATCAGGTTAAAATTTGATTTTAAACTCTTAAAGGGGTGTTTGGGTTAAGGGGGTAAAGTGGATCAAAACAGGTTTAAAACCCACTGGGTCACCTTGACAACTTATGCAAGCATTTTAAAGTTGTTTTAATCAGTTTCTCAAAGTTTTTAAGTCTTAATGTTTGTTTTAAGGTTTTTCTAAAAAGTTGTTCAAAACTGTAGTTCAAGAACAAGTTTCAAGTGCCTATTTGATTAAGAATTTTTAGCAGCTTTTGAGTCTTGATTTTGTGTTGTTATTGATGTCCTAATGCAGTAGGTTAATTTCCTTTTAGTATACTTTTGCTTTAGTCTAAAACTGTCAAAACTGTCAAGTCATTTTTTAGTTTTAAAAAGTCTTTTTTTTTCAAATTCAAATTTAGGTTAGGATAAACTGTTTTTAGCTTATGATTTTTTGAGCATAAGCTCATTAGTGGACAATTTTTATCTATTTTAACTTATTTTAGATTTTAGTCTTATTTTTCTTGCTTAAAATTAATCTACAAAAAGCTCATTTGTATTTTAAGAAAACCAAAAAAGTAAACAACTTGTGTAAACCAGCCTTTTCTTAAGTCTTTTTAGCACCTTATTTGATTTTCAAACTCTATTTTGATTGCTGATTTAGAAAGCCACCATGATAAGTTTTAAGCTTATATAGCTCATTAAGCCATATGGTTCCATCTTAGGGATTAAAATAAGCCCAAAAGTTGTCCCTTAGGCTGGTTGTATGTAGTGATTAGCCCATTTG
>BQNB010016113.1:36356-72125 GCA_026074375.1 Tanacetum coccineum
TTTTTTTTTCATTTTTTCCTACAAATAAGATCTTAAAAATTTTAAATTTTTGCTATTTTTGTGGGAAAACGGGTACGTGAGAACAAAACAATAAGCAAGCAACATCAAATCGATAGATTCCCTTCCCCAAACTAAAACGAAACATTGTCCTCAATGTTTAAAGTCGGGTCTCTACGAAAATCTAAGCCGTTTATGAAGTATACAAAGATAAACGTTAATCGATAATGATGAAAGGATATGGATCTCCCCAAACTAATTTCACACAAAGGATGAGAAGCTCGAGTAGAACGGGACAAATCAACCGGACACGAGAGGCTTCAAAGAATTTGTTGGTTCGATCCTACAAAAATCACAACAAACAAGCAACAAACATCGAGAAATCAGAAAGAGAACAAGCCTCTCTCAACACAACACATTAGATAAGAAAATAGAAAGGATAAGCATGGGGTAAACTCCCACGAAGCGGCTTGTTTTTGGTCACCGAGTCACAAGCTCGACTTGATCCCTGAATTTAGTTGTCCTTAGGGAGAGTGAAAATGGAAGAGAAAATCTCAATCGGGCTTTCATTAATGTTTGGACAAACATTAAAGGTGACCATTAACTTTGAAATTCGGGCCATCGGGTTGAGATAATTCTACAGTTCCGTATGGGAAAACTTGAGCGATAGTAAAAGGTCCTGACCAACGAGTTTTAAGCTTACCGGAGAATATCTTTAACCGGGAGTTGAAGAGTAAAACTTGATCACCAATATTGAAGATTCGATTCTTGATTTTTGAATCGTAAAGTTTCTTCGTCTTCTCCTTATAGATGAATGAATTCTCCATAGCTGATCTCGAAGCTCGTTACGTTCATTTTAGCTGCAGCTTTCCGATATCAACCCGCAGTTTTGATTTCGAAAATTACGTACTTAAGAGCCCAATACTCTATGTGTTCTAACTCACGGTAAATGCAAGACTTCCATATACGAGCTGATAGGGTGTGCCATCCGAATCGTGTTTGAAAGCGGTTCGGAATGCCCACAAAGCATCGTCTAGCTTGTCCGACCAGGAGGCACAGTTTTCTCCTACCGTCCTTTCAAGAATATGCTTAAGACCATGATTGGACACCTCCACTTGACCACTTGTTTGAGGGTGGTAAGCGGTAGCTAAACGATGTGTGACTCCATATTTAAACATCACTTTGGCAAATTGATCATTAAAAAATGGGTCCCACGTTCTCTATTAAAGCTCCTCGGTGTTCTAAATCAGTGCGAAAAGAGACTTTAAAAATTACACAACTACAGAGCGAGCATCGTTTGTGGGGAGCGCCGTCGCTTCAACCCATTTCAAAAAGATAGTCGAACTGCTACAGAGGATATACTATATTTCCCTTTAGGATGACGGAAATGGTCCCATAAAAACCGATACCCATATTCAAAAGATTTCAATAAACATGATAGCGTTTTGAGCATTCATCACGATGAGAAATTTTGCCTTGTCGTTGGCACGTATCACAAGATTTGATCATCGAATGAGCATCTCGATATATAGTGGGCCAAAAGAAACCGGCATCAAATACTTTTCGAGCGGTGAGATTGGCACTATGATGGCCCCCGGTGGGTCCTTCATGACAAGCTTTGAGGATTTCAAGAGCTTCGTGTCCAGATACACACCTTCGAATGATTTGATCCGCACAAATACGAAAAAGGTAGGGATCATGGGGTATTTCCGTTTGATATAACTTCAAGAGAAATAATGTTTTACGTCTTTGAAAAATTTCCTCGTCTGTTGAGTTGTCATTCCTTTTATGATAAAATCCCCGCATGGTAAATTTGCCAAATATTCGTCAAACCAGGGTACTTCCGGTTGATATAACTCCAAGAGTTTCTAAAGGAAAGTGTTCGTTAATGTCTTTGTTTTCCAAAACGTCTTTGTGAGGATTCTCGAGTCTTGACAAATGATCGGCGGCTAGATTTTCACTTCCTTTCTTGTCGAGAATGGTAATATCGAATTCTTGTAAGAGTAACACCCATCGAAGCAACCTTGGCTTGGCATCTTGTTTGTTCATGAGGTACTTCAAAGCAGAGTGGTCGGTATAAACAATGCTTTTAGATAAGACAAGATATGGCCGAAACTTTTCAAAAGCATACACTACGGCGAGCATCTCCTTCTCTGTTGTAGTGTAATGAATTTGAGCTTCGGTCATCGTCTTACTAGCATAATGAATCGGTTGAAAATGCTTCGTCTTACGTTGTCCAAGAACCGCACCAATCGCATAATCGCTTGCATCACACATTAATTCGAAAGGTAGGTTCCAATCCGGGACAACTAAGATCGGAGCTTCGGTAAGCTTCTTCTTAAGGGTTTCGAAAGCATTGATACAATCTTGAGAAAATACAAATGGTGTGTCTTTTTCGAGAAGATGAGTTATTGGTCTATGAAAATCTGGAAAAGTCTGAAATTGAAGAAACACGACGGTAAAATCCAGCATGTCCTAAAAACTTCTAACGTACCTTTAAAACGGTAGTCGGATGAGGAGTTAACAATCACATCGACTTGTTGCTGCGGTCGACCCTCAATCCCGTACTTAAATTTGACTAGCCATGACCTAAAACAATACCTTCTTTACACATACAATGACATTTTTCCCAATTAAGGACAAGATTTGTGTCTTCACATCTTTTTAACATTCGTTCAAGATTAAACAAGGAAAATATCGATCTTTTCTTGAGTGGGCTCACTATTCTCAACGGGAATAGGAGATACGGGAAGAGACTCGATAACTGAACTTTGATTAGCATGAACATTTCCCTGTGACTGGGAAGTTGAAATTTCACAAAGCACTGTCATAAGACTAAGATATTCCTTAAATTCACGATCATTCCTTAAAGGAAGTGTTAAAGGTTCACCGACGAACTCACGGTGAAGAGGATCACTCCTTGGAGAAAAAGTTATCAAAGAATCATGGTCGGACTCATCCTTTAAACGTTATGGTTCATTAATATCGCCTCCTAGATCAAAACATTTATCCTTATCGGAAAAAAGAGTGTGAAGTAAAACTGATTCATACAAATTAGAAACATCGTTCTCGATATCCCCCAATGTCTTGTTAAAAAGAGAATTGACGTCACTAGAGTTAAAATCGTTATCGAATTCAAAGAGAGGATTTGAATAGATTCGAAAACTTTCTTCTTGAACATTCTCTTTAGAAATCGAAGCATCATCTTTAGGAATTAAATCTTCATTAGAACCGAAAAGAGGCAAATCAAATCCTATGTTATTGTCGTCTCCCGGTGGAGGTAAGCAAACTAAAGACGATTCGACGGTAAACTTCTCGGGATTAGGATCAATTGTACTCTCCGGTGAAAAATTCGTCGTCGGATCTTGGTTAAGCAACATTTCAAGTTCTCTAAGATCGGCTTTGAAATCAAAATCCTCATTTCTCGGTGGAAATGGAGCAAGAAGAGCGAGTTCATCGGCGAACTCCTCAAGAAGAGAATCACTAGTCTCACAAAACGATGAATCATTTTCTTTGAAAGTATCCTTGGACTCTTTTGGGTTTGGGACAATTTCCTCAACACGATAAGTGGTGGGTTGTGTTTCCCCCATTATGAAAGAGTCCTTGGGTTCAATGGATGGAAAGATGGAAGTGATAGCACAAATCGAAGAAATTTGAGGTGATTTATTTGAAAGAATAATGCTTTTGTTGGTAACAACTTTGAAAATTTTCAAACATGGTGTAAATCGAGATTGACGTGTTGGCTTTTCAATATTCTTTACTTCTTGCTTTTCCTCCCCATTGTTGTCACCAATCATGTTGATTGATTCTTTTGCATGCTTTTGAGGTTGGTTTGAAATTCCATCGACATGAAGGATTATTTGTTCATCTCCATCTCTTAAGATTAGCTTTCCGTCGTATACATCGATTAAGGTTCGACTAGTTCTCAAAAATGATCTTCCAAGTATAAGAGGAACTCGTGGATCGGCTTCGAAATCGACAACTACAAAATCGGCTGGAAAGTGGAATTTTCCAACTTTAACGTAGACGTCTTCGGCTAAACCCTTAGGGTAAGTTATGGATCGGTCCGCTAACTCTAAAGTCATTCGAGTCGGTGAAAGTTCGGGCAACGAAAGTTTTTTCTAAATCGAAAGGGGCATTAACTTGCACCAAGATCGGCCAAGGCGTAGCATATCTCCATTCCCGAAAATTCACAAGGAATAAGAAATTTACCCGGATCTCCTAGCTTTTCGGGAAGCTTTTTAAGGAGCATTGCCGAGCAATTCTCGTTCAATGGAATTTTCGCTAATTCGAGCAACTTTTCTTTATTCATTAACAAATCCCTAATCGTAGGAGCAAATCTCGGCATTAAAAACAAAGCATCCGCAAAACTTATATCAAAACGCAAATCTTGAAACATTTGAAAAATCTTTTCTTTTTGGTATGAAGCTTTTTCTCGATTCTTTTGATTGTCTCGTCTTGAAGGGTAAGGAATATTTGCCTTAGGTACCGTCTTCGGAATCTCGGGTTCCGGTATCGGAGTCGATTTTGGTAAAGTCTTCGGAATCTCGGGTTCCGGAATTGGTTTAGGGATAACCGGAGGTGGGATTTGAGCGGTACTTCCTTGGAAATTATTTTGCTCCTCATCCGTTATTTCCTCGGTCTCTCGTTCCACTACCTTTTTCGGGGAAGGTTTAGTTGGATTCGAGGGTCCCTCGTAAGCTACACCACTTCGGGTAGTGATCGCTTTCATCTCGCCCTTCGGGTTAGGAATTGTATTACTCGGAAGAACGTACCGAAGGTGAGGCTTGGGCGTGGAAGATACTACTTAATGGTTTGAAGATCATTCTTGGGTGGAACGTGTTTTGAAAGCATTATTTTGATCATCAAGCGGTTTGTTGATTCTTGCATGGTAGTTGGAATCTCATTCTTTAACTTCTCCTTCATACGTAGAAGTTTTGATTTGCTAATTCCTAATAGTTTGATCATTATACTTTTTGTATTCGAAAATCATTGAAAAATCGTTCACTTGATTATTAGGCACTTGAAACGGTTGATTTTGAAACCCTTGGTTTTGAAAATTCGAAGCATGATTAACTTGACCTTGAAAACCTTGATTTTGAAAATTGTTCCCTCGATTGAAATTATTCCCTTGACCTTGATTGTTATAATTCCTATTTTGACCTTGATTTTGCACCGGAGCAAATCCTGGTGGTGCCATTTGATTACTAACTCGATTTGGTGGGGCTTGTTGATTATAAGTTCCCGTGGTTGCACAAACATTTTGGTTATTATCGGTAGCCGGACAATTATACCATGCATGAGCTCCACCACAAGTAACACCAGTTTTCTCAAAACCGCATTAATTGGTGCATGGGAGTAATAACTTTTTAGAACATCTCGGACTAAGGTCGAAAGTTGATCCGCAAGTTTGTCAATTCGTTCATCCGTTTTGCTAACATTTTCCCTAGAATTAACCTTAGAAACATTTGTTTTGTTTCTCGAATAACAAATTACCACCCGCCGCGGCATTTAAGGAGTCTTGTTCGTTCTCGGTTAAACCATTATAAAAGGTATCAACTTGAGTTAACTCCGAAAATCCATGGTGAGGACAAGATCTAAGCATACCCTTAAAACGTTCCCACGCTTCACTAAAAGATTCATCGAATTCTTGTGAAAAACGAGAAATTTTGTTCTTAAGGTGAGTGGTTTTTGAAGGGGGGAAAAATTGGTTAACGAACTTGGTAACGAGATCATCCCAAGTCAAAATTGAATTCGGGGGTTCTTTCTCGTACCAAGTTTTAGCGGCTCCCTCGAGCGAATAAGGAAACATCATGAGCTTAATCACATCATTAGGCACATTCCTAAAACGTAAGGTCGAAGTGATCCTTTTGAAACTATTAATATGAGCATGAGGATTCTCATTTTCTAAACCATGAAACGGGTTCGCTTGAACCAATTGAAGCAAATTAGTTTTGATCTCAAAATGATCGGCATTGATTTCGGGTAAAACAATAGCCTCTCCGTAACCCTCGGTGGGTGCACGGAGTAATTCCTCCATAGTTCGATCCGCCATCGCGACTATGGTTGGTCCGGGAATTGGCTCTTGTAAAATGCAAGGTTCAACAACAACCGGAAGGGTTTGTTGTTGTTGACGACGGTTACGGTTACGAGTTTGCGAGCGAGTGCGCATGCACTTAAAAGAGAAACTTGAAAAAGGAAAATTCGAGAATTAAAAGAAAAATTTTACACTAATTTTTTTGGATTTTTAATTTTTAGCAACTACAAATTTTAACGGTTACACGAAAGAGACTTAAACCAAATAATCAACTACTTCACGGTAGCTCTTAAAAATTTCTTTTTAAGGTGAGCCGTACTTCGTAGAGACACAAATGGCAAGTGTTAAATCTTTGGTTCGAATTGGGAACTATTGCAAGTTCACCGGAACTTATTTATGATAATATCTCAATTGAAGATATTATTTGTTGGTGTTCGATTACCAACTTTGTTTATTTTATTTTTTTTAAAAGGACAATTTTTTATCTTTTTGATTTTTTTGTGTTTTTTATATGATAACTATACTAGAAAGAAAAGAAAAATATATTTGTTTACTTTTTATGTTTTATGATTTTTTTTTTGATTTTTGAAATTTTTTAACAAAAATGAAACTTTCGAGGACGAAGGGATCTTCAAATCTTATCAACAAACACAAAACGAGAGATTCGTTAACTCAAATCCCCAGCAGCGGCGCCAAAAATTTGATGCGTAAGAGAATACACTATATATAATATAATATTTCAACAAGAGCAATTAAGAAAATTCCCTAAGGAAAACTCACTCTTTAAAATATATATATATAATATATAATATACGTATCTTTAACGGGAAGTATGATTTCCCGAGTCGTTTTCCCAATGATTTGAGAAATTGAAACCTCGCTTGATATTGGATATTGATTTGAATGGGTTCGAAGATTGATTGGGTTTTCTATCACTACTAATTAAAACAAGCAATGAAAAACAATTAAAACACTTAACAAATATCGGGAAATGAATTAAATGCGACAATTCAACAAGTAAACTAAAATAAGACAAAATTAAAATAAGCAAATGACAATTATATAGAATGAAAACAAACAACGGGAATTTATATTTTAACTAAAATATGAGCATGAGGATTCTCATTTTCTAAACCATGAAACGGGTTCGCTTGAACCAATTGGAAGGCAAATTAGTTTGATCTCAAAATGATCGGCATTGATCTCGGATAAAACAATAGCTTCTCCATAACCCTCGGTGGGTGCACGGAGTAATTCCTCACTAATTTCGATCCCCATTGCATCTATGGTTTGTCCGGGAATTGGATGTTCTAAATTACAAGGTTCATTACACAACCAAAAAGGGTTTTGTTGTTGTTGACGACGGTTACGGTTACGAGTTTGCGAGCGAGTGCGCATGCACTTAAGAAGAGAAAATTAAAAATTAAAAGAAAAATTTTACACTAATTTTTTTGGATTTTTAATTTTATTATTCACAACAAATTTTAACGGTTACACGAAAGAGACTTAAACCAAATAATCAACTACTTCACGGTAGCTTCTTAGAAAATTGCTTTTTAAGTTTGTTGAAAGCCGTAATTCGTAGAGACACAAATGGTAAGTGTTTAAATCTTTGTTTCGATTTGGGAACTTTTCAAGTTCACCGGAACTTATTTATGATAATACCTCAATTGAAGGTATTATATGTTGGTGTTCTTTTACCAACTTTGTTTATTTAATTTCTTTTTTTTAAGGACAATTTTTTTATTTTTTTTGATTTTTTTTGGATTTTTGAATTTTTTAACAAAAAATAAACCTGTTCGAGGACGAAAGGAATCTCAATCTTTACAACAAACACAAAACAAGAGATTCGTTAACTCAAATCTCCGGCAGCGGCGCCAAAAATTTGATACGGTATATATAATATATACTAATATATAATACCACAAGAGCAATTAATAAAATTCCATAAGGAAAATTCACTCTTAAAAAATATATATATAATATATTAGATACGTATGTTTTCCGGAAAGTATGATTTCCCGGGTCGTTTTCCCAACGATTTGAGAAATTGAAACCTCGCTTGATATTGGATACTGATTTGAATGGGTTCGAAGATTGATTGGGTTTTCTATAACTACTAATTAAAAACAAGCAATTAAAAAACAATTAAAGCACTTAACAATTAACGGGAAACAAATAAAACGCAACAAATAAGCAAGTAAACTAAATTTAACTCCTAAAAATGTAACTAAATTTCTAAACCTAAGATAGGACAAAAGACAATTTTAGGAAAAAGAAAAATATTTTTTTGATTATTTTTGAATTTTTTATGAATTAAAAACTATTTAAATCTAATTAAATCCTAAAAAATAGCAAATAAAGTCCTAAAAATTTGGAAAAATAATTTTTAAGCTTAGAAAAGTCTAAAATGTTATAAAAGCTAAGGAAACTATTTTTAACTATTTTAAAAATTAAAATCCTATTTTTAAAATTAAAAATAAAAGCTTAAAAAATGAAATTTAAAATCTAAAAAGGGTGAAAATGATTTTTCTTAATGTAAAACTAAAGCTATTTTTTATAAACCTAAAAACTATTTTTTTGTAATTTTTTAAAACTTTTTTCTATTTTTTATCTATTTTCGAAAATTAAAATATAAGAAAAATTATAAAAAATACAGTACTTAACGAAAAATTAAAGGAAAATCTAAAATGTATCATAGATTAAAGGAAAAATAAAAAGAAGGGGTCAGCTTAAAGAATAAGCTCAAAAAGCTTATAATTAAGCTATGGCTTTTTTATAAAAAAGAAAATAAAAACGTGTATATTAATTAAAGAGAATGAGAGATGAACGGATGAGCTAGAGGTCGTGGGTTCTAGTATGGCAACACACCACTTTTTGCTATTTTTTTATTTTTTCTTTTTATAAAAAACTAATTATTGGAACTTAAAAAGGACTCAATTTTAAGCACTTTTTAAAAAGGACTCAAAGTGAGCTTTTGAGCTTACTTTTACTTAAACACTTGCAAAATGCTCAAAATAAGCTCAAATTTCAAACCAAAAGCTGTTCTAGAAACCTTAGGATGCAAGGAAGCTAATTATGAAAAGCTAAACTAACTAAAAACATTTTAAAGAGCAATAAGCTATGACATAAACTGAGCTTTTGGAAACTAGACAAACTACATATAAGCTATTAATATTATGCATAAAATCTATTCTTATAAGCTAAAAATCTTAGTTTAAATGCTAAGTCCTAATTACTACTGTTTTTGGCTTTTTGATATTTTTTAGAATAAGCTAAAACAGACTTAACTCTAACTTAAGAAAGCTTAAATCTAATCTAAACTAATCTAATAAGCTAATTAAAAGAGGACTGACAACTTAAACTTATTAATAAAAGCTAAATAAGCTCAACAGTACTAACTTAGAAGTTAGTACTGATAGCTTTATATCAAACAGTCCCTGAGGGAGTTTTTAGGCTTATTTTTAATTAAGCTAGAGGATCCTTATGGATTCCTAGCTTATAAAACCTTTTTTGAGACTTGAAATACTACTTAAAACAACTTTTAAAAATCATTTTGAAAGTCAATTAAGCTAAGAAAAAGCTAATAAAAAAACAGACAGTAGTAACTGAGGTTACTACCGCTAGTGCAAAATGGCAAAGCCACAAACACAAATTGTGCAGGTTTCCTAAAGGGAAAACTTGCACTTCACACTCTATTTGAGTGTGTTTGAACACAATGCAAACACAAATAAGCTTAATGAGCTTGGATCAAATTTTCACAAGTAAAATCAAAGGGAAAAATCCCCTGGTGCAGGAACATCTAAAATAAGACCTAACTTTTTAATTTCTTAAAACTAACTTCTAAAAACTCTTTTCCTAATGTTTTTAACTGAAATCAAAGCTGTCTCTAAAGGTTTGCACAATCTACTTTGACTTTTGGAGGTCAAACTGGCCAAATCCAAACACTCCTTAATACCTTGACAGATTTGATTAAAGCTTATAAAATAAAAACTAGACAACTAAATCTTAATACCAGATACTAATTAACTAATAACTACCCTAATAAACATAAATCATTAATTACTTAAGCCAAAATCTAAATCTACAACTAATTATTAACTAAAATTTTTGGTTTTTATGAGTTTTAGACAAGTAGATGAAAACAAATATCTATAAGACTTAAGCTAAAAACAGATGATGAGTAAGCATAAAATAACAATATAGCACTAAATTTATCAACTAGAAAACAGATAAGCACTTTTAATAAGCAAATAAGTAAATCTAAGCTAATTAGGCAATTTAAAGCTAAAAATTAAAACAAGGAAAGTAAAAGGAAAACTTACAGTTTGCCTAGCTTAACAAGGCACAAAATGACTCTCAGAGCTTTGCTACAAGCTCTCCTAGCTTATAAATAAGCTAGGAGTAAAGTCCTTGAGAGCTCTTCCTTTTCTAGCTCTCCTTCCATTAGCTTAAAAGTCCACAGGCAAAGGTAAATAAGTACTTTAGCTAGTTTTAGATATTAAGTATGATTAAGACCAAGTTAAGCTCAAATCATGAGCTTAGAGACTCATGAGAGCTGTTGAGCTTATAGGAGCTTATTTAGCTTTAGCTTAAAAATTTAGGACAAATGAAAAAGAGAGAGAGCTTATGAATGTAAAAACTGAATTTCATTAACAAAAGCAACTGATTACATTACTTTAAAAAGAAATTACAAAACATTTAAGGAAAATTACATTTGGCTAAAAACGAAATTTTAAGCTACCTAAAAGCTACTAAAAAACTAGATGTGTGTGTGTGTGAGGTGAGAGCCTATTTATAGTGCCAAGCTGAAGCTTCTAGGTCTTGCTTGATGCCCACGCTCCAATCAATCATTGCCGTTGGATTCTTCAATCATTGGGGTTTGATTCATAGCCGTTGGATCATATTTGAGCTCACACGGATTGCCAGCGTGGCAATCCGTTTGAGACTCATTTGTGCTTGTTTACTGAGTGTGTTTAGTGCAAAACCCACGTCCCTTTGTGCTTTCTCCTCGTCATACGTGGCTTGAACTTGAGTGATCAATAAGGAGCTCTTGATTTGACACATTTGACCTTGCCATTTCATTGTAGACTTCTTGAATTGTCTTATTCGCCCCTCAATTGGGGAAAGCCCTTTGATTTTGACTGTGGGTAAAGATGGGGACAACGGGTGAATAGTAACCATGGCTTCGCGCCTTTTTTAACTATAAAACGGGTAAAAGTGGTTTAACTTTGGGAGAAATAAAAGGTATAGGATAAAAAAGACTTTGAAAATTGACAAGAATGGTCCTTGTGGTTTTATAAAAAAGATAATGGGCTAGGTTTTTGGGCTTATGGATCCGGGCATGGCCCATTTAGGATAAGGGACTATTTTTGCAGCTTTTGAAACTTGAAAGGCTATTTTGAAACATTTTGGGTCTTGTCTTTTGTGGTTGACTTCTGTTTGACCAAGATTGACTGGAGTTGACTAAAGATTTAACTTTTTCTGGCTTTGGCTTCCGGCTTTTGTTCTCTCTTCCGTTCTTGTGTCTGTGTTTGCCCGTTTTTGATGGTTTTCATGTGATTTTTCATATATCCGTACCTACACACACAGAACATAAAAATGAGTATATTTTTGCCATTTTTCATTGTGTTTTGGGTTTAATTGGGTTATTTTAGGTACAAACGGATATGTGTATTTTACACTTATCAGTCACCTACCCCTGTAAAGGATACAGCAGAGTCAAGTGCTCCAAAATGATCTACTGTGATTCATTTTCATCTTCCTAAAAGGAGATCTACACGTTTAACTCCACCAGTTCCAGTACCAACTATTGAAAAAGTAGACGAGATGATCTTACAAGATACATTACAAGTAAGTCTTGCTGAGCATAAAAGTTGAGAAGAGCAAGAAGCTAGAGAAAATGTGGAACTGGTCAACAAGCACTTGGCGTCTAAAGAGATTGAAAAGTTGGTGGAAGTATCTGAGAATTTTATTAGTGATAGTTTACCTCCTATGAATGATAAACCACAGATTCCCAGCACTCGGTTAGAGCCCCGGAGTAATAAGGAAAGTCCGGAGGTGGAGAGAACTAATGATGAAGAGGTGGAAGTTACTCATGTTGTCATACCTGTCAATGTTAATGAAGAGGAGGATGAAATAACTGATGAAGTGTATGAATTAAATCGAAGGGAGAAATGGAAGATTGTAGAGGAGTCTAGGAGTACACCATTACCCACACCAATTAGATCTCTTAGGACTCATACTAATCTCGTATCTTTGGATACTAAGAAACTCCAGGAATTGATGGTAACTCATACTCAAACAACATCATCATCAAGCTCACAACACACCAAACTGTCTAGAGCAAACCGACTACTATCATTGTCCAAAGCCAAACCTGCTCGGTTTAAACGATACAAGAATTCTTTCAAGAGTTACAGGGATGGTATACATATTTGTTTAAACATCTCAAAGAAAGATTTTTGTCAAGGAAGTTATTCGATACTCTTACTGATCATCTCCAAGAAGTAATGGTTGAATCATTACCCACTATGGTTGATACACACATTAAGGAGCAGGTGAAAAAGCAAGTTCCTGAGCAGGTCAGAGATCAAGTTCCAGTGTATGTTGTGGAAAGGCTGATTCTGGAGAGACAAATGACTAAAGAAGAGATAGAACAGATGATTGCTAAAGCTATTTTATAAGAGCGCGGGAATATACAAGCTGAAATTTCCTCACAAATTCAAAAATCTATTGATAATCAGATCCCTTCTCAAGTTGATGTATCAGTATGAAGTTATATGTCTGGTCACATCCTTCATGTTCACCCAGCTCAAACACAAACACTCTCTATTCCAGAACAACAATATCAACTATATCTCTCTATGAAAGACAATCCTCAGTTGCAGCAACAAGACATAGCCATATGGCTTGCACTTCAGATAAAGTTTGAGAATCTTCAAGTATAGCAAACTACATGTAGACCTTCTGCCGTTCGTCTAAGAAATCAGGACGATCCGCATGATGATGCTCATCCCGAGGGGGAGAATAGTGCAAAGCGGCAGAAGACATCTGAGTATGAAGCGTATGGGTCTGGAGAGTCATCGTCTGGACAAGTCAATGAAGAGGAACGAGGTCCTTCAACTTCAGGAAATCAAGAGCAAGAAGATGATTATGATTTTTAGACTGATTCTTATGCTTCAGACGATGATGAAATACCGTTAGAGCAAATATCACAAGATATTATGAAAGAAGTATCACTGACTATTGATGAAGCAAAGTTAAAGAAAATGGCTGATGAGATGTTGAGACAAAGATGTACTTTAGGAGATGAGCATCAATATCATATTGACCAGATGAAGAATTTCTTGGAAAGTGACATTGTTTAGGAAAGTAGAAAGGAAATTCTTGTCTCTCCACATCCACGAAAGACCACACCTCTTGTTCAAAGCTGTCAAAGAGACCCTGAAGCTCCAACACTATCTCTTATAAATCAAGACCTTTTGTATCTAAAGAAAGGAAGTTCAGGACCTGAGAAGATCATACTGTCACTTCACAAGTTTCTTGCAATAATCTTTAATGATGATGATATCAAAGAACAAACTTCCAGATGGGTGAATAAATATGTTAAGAAATTTAATCCTTATGCTAGATATGGTGTTAAACATTGGAAGAATCCTCATGCAAAGATCTTCTACATAAGGAAACAAAAAGAGCCTGGAAAACTAAAGGAAGAGGTTTATTCGAACTCAAAGATCATTCAAGTTATCAAGACATACTGGGAATTGGGTCATGAACACAAGTTTGTCACAGAGATAGTTGCAAGAAGAGCTAATGAGTGCATTGTGTCGATTACCGAGCCTGATTACAAGAATCTCAATAAGAATGATATTGAGGATATGTATTTGCTGATTATGAATGGCAAGGTTCCTGACTATGCAGAAACAGGGTTGCTATGGTCTTTATCAGTATTCATCAGAAGTTCAGTGATATGGGAAAGAGTGCATGATTTTCAGCTTGGAATTGAAAGTTATCAACAGAAAGTTAATCTCACTGCACCAACAATGTCTTTCCCAGGAGTTGAAAAGCACAGAATGTTCTCTATCATCTATGAGCCCGTGCATGGAATCATATACAAGAATAGCAAGAAAGAGAAAAGGGTGATGAGACATTCAGAGATTCATAAGTTTTGTGATGCAACATTGAACAGAGTACTAGAAGGATTAAAAAGTTACAATAATGATGTGAAGTATGGTTATGTACAAAGAGAACTCACCAATGATGAAGTTGAGTATCTGAAATTGTTTGAAGAAGAGATTGAAGTTAGATTGAAGCATCGTAATCAAATGAGAAGATGGGAGATGTATGTGAATGGAAGACCACTTGGACCTCGAAGAGAATGCCTAGAATAATCGACCCTTAGGGGGAGATTGTTAGGTTCATAAAAAGTGTCGATTATGTGGTTTAGTTAATAGTCTTTATTTTGTTTAGTATAAAGTAGCTTGTAATAAGGTGTATTATGCTAAAAGAATGAAATAGCATAATTACCAAAGACTAGGGACTATAAGTAAAAAATAAAGGAAGGGAATGCTTCTTCCTTCTCCTATAAATACCCCTCTAATCATCATTAGAGGGTGATGCTTTTGTAATAAACATTTTTCCCTTTTCCCTCCATTTATAACATTTGAAATTTGAATACTTTCCCTCTACTACTATTCTCTCTAAGCTTCCATGATTGATAATGTATGATTCAGGATGAATAAGACCTAACAAGTGGTATCATACGCCATTAGAGAATACGAGTGAGTTGATTTGTGCGTGTTTTCCACGTCATAATAATTGTTTTGCAAATTATAAATTGAATGTGCGTTCGAATGTTCATAGACCCTTATCCACTAAATCTAGAACACCAAAATCTTATGATACTACTTATGTAGTTCGCAAGACTAGTTTTTCTAAGGAGTCGACATATCTAAGTCTTTAGATACTACTTATGTAGTTTCCAAACCTAAGATTGATGTCGGAAGCACCTTAAAAGCTAACAATAAGGTTTATAGTACAAAGAGAAGACATGTACGCGATAAGTCTTTTAGCACATACATGCAGAACAAGATTCAAACTAGTCGAATCTGGAAAAAATGGTTTGAATCAAAACTAAATGTTGTTTGGTCTCCAGTTAACACAAACCCAAATGGTCAGAATAGTTGTTCATCGGAAAAATAATTGTTCTCTGTTAAGAAATGGGTAGTCAAATTGCCCACTTATTCATGTGCTGTTTCTTCTTTGGAAATGATAATTTTGCAGCAATCACAGGCTATGGTGATTATATACAGGGCAATATCACTATTTGTCATGTATATTATGTTGAAGGCCTTAGATATAATCTCTTTAGCATTGGACAATTTTGTAATGGCGATTTAGAAGTGGCTTTTCATTCTAAGACATGTTACGTGCGTAATCTGGAAGGAGATGATTTGCTTATAGGCGATCGTGAATTAAATTTATATACTATCTCCATTTCTGACATGGCTGCTTCTTCACCCGTTTGTCTAATGTCTAAGGCAACTTCGACAAAGTCATAGTTATGGCACCATAGACTTTCACATCTTAATTTTGGCACCATAAATGATCTTACCAGACTTGACTTGGTTGATAGTCTTCCAAAGTTTAAATATGGAAAAGATCACATTTGTTCTGCTTGTGAAAGAGGAAAAAGCAAGAAAGCTTCCCATCCACTCAAACTAATTCCAAGTGATCATTCCAAATTGGAATTACTTCATATGGATTTATGCGGTCCAATACGGGTAGCTTCAATCAATGGAAAGAAGTATATTCCATTGTGACTACATCTGATGAACAAATCTCTCTAATCTCTTTAACAGAGGCTGATGAATTCAATCAAGAAGATTCTGCTCATTCTGATGGCAATTCACAATTTGTTTCATATAATCCTCCAAGTAGTGAGGAAATTGAGTCATCTTCAACGGCTCTAGAGCCATTAAATGTGCAGAATTTCCACCAAGTACAACCCTCAACACACATTTGGATAAAAAATCATCCTCTAGACCAAGTTATTGGTGACCCATCCAAACCTGTCATGACTCGCCAACGGCTACACATAGATTCTAAGGTATACATGTATGCATTAACCGTTAGCACTATTGAACCAAAGAATATCAAAGAAGCTATGGCAAACCACAGTTGGATTGAGTCCATGCAAGACGAGTTGAATCAATTGGAGAGACTTTAAGTTTGGGAACTCGTTCCACGACCAGAAGGAAAGAATGTTATTGCTCTCAAATGGCTCTGGAAGAATAAGTGTGATGCTGAAAATATTGTGGTTCGAAACAAAACTCGTCTTGTAGCTAAAGGATACAAGAAGGAAGAAGGCATTGATTTTGAAGAGTCATTTGCTCCTGTTGCTCGTCTTGAGGCTGTTCGGATGTTTATTGCTTATGTTGCTCATAAGAATATCACAACCTTTCAAATGAATGTTAAAACGGATTTTCTCAATGGTCCTTTGAAAGAAGAAGTTTATGTCAGTCAACCTGAAGGGTTTATTGATCCAAAATTCCCAAATCACGTTTACAGGTTGAAAAAAGCTCTATACGGTCTTAAGCAAGCACCTCGTGCATGGTATAACAAATTGTCTTCTTTTCTAAATTGAACATGGGTTCACTAAAGGTATTATTGACCCAACTTTGTTCACACGACGTCATGTGGAAGACATATTACTTGTTCAAGTATATGTTGACGGCGTTATTTTTGGTTTAACAAATCCAGATTTTTCAAAATGTTTTGCAAACCTAATGAAAAATAATTTTGAAATGTCGATGATGGGTGAACTAAAGTTCTTTCTTGTACTTCAAGTTCATCAATCTCCCTGTGGAATATTCATAAGTCAGTCACAATATGCAATAGAGTTGTTAAAGAAACATAGTCTAGATGAATGTGTCTCAATGAGTACACCTATGGCAACTGAGAGGTTGGATGCTGATTTACAAGGCACTCCTACTGATCAAATGACTTATCGTCGTATGATAGGAGGGCTTATGTACCTAATAACCAGTCGTCCAGACATTGCTTTTGCTACTTTTGTATGTGCTCGTTATCAAGCACGTCTTACGATCAAACACCTCAAAGAGGTTAAATGGATCTTTTTGTACCTAAGACAGTCCTATAACATGGGCTTATGATATCCAAAGGATTCCGGATTTGAACTAATTACATATTTAGATGCAGACCATACATGATGTAAAGATGATTGTAAAAGCACATCAGGAGGATTGCAATTTCTAGGTGGGAAACTTATGAGTTGGAGTTCAAGGAAACAAGATTGTACTGCGATGTCTACTGCTGAGGCTGAATATGTTTCCTTGTCTGCATGTTGTGCACAAGTTATTTGGATGCGCACTCAACTGCTTGACTATAGATACAAGTACAATCGGATTCCGATGTACTGTGATTCCAAGAGTTCCATTGCTATATCATGCAACCCAGTCCAACATTCTAAGACAAAACACATAGACATCCGGTATCATTTTATTAAGGAACATGTTGAGAAAGGTATTATGGAAATTTACTTTGTCGGGACAGAATACCAACTTGCGGATCTATTTACTAAAGCTCTTCCAAAAGAACGCGTTGAGTATCTAGTTCATCGCATTGGTATGAGATGTATGACTGCAACACAGTTTGAAAGCCTTACAAAGTTATCTTTTTGAAAAGGTCATACATCAAAAACATGTAAATATATTTTCAAAAACAAAATAAAAAATTGAAAAATACAAAAATACAAAAAGATTTGTCATATTTTTCATATTTAAAAAAAATAATAATATTTCTTAAATTATTATTTTTCAATCATATACATAATTTCGAAAATAAAATAAAAACAATGATCTCTCAAATAAACCGAAATTAAAAAATGCTATATTTTCAAGGGGGGGTTTTTAATTAAAACTCAAACATCTTCATTTTTTGGACTACGAGCTTAGTATGATTTCATTCCAATGGGGAGTTTTTGATAATGGTAAACAAATTTTGAAATAACTTCATTACTCGAGGGGGAGTTTTTGAAAAAAAAATCAAAACTTGGAATATTAAACTAGAGGGACTGAAAGTGTAATTTTTGAATCTTTTTCGGTGGCTATAAAAGGAAGAAAGATTTTTCATTTTCACTTTTCTTTTACCGAGTCATATTATCGAGTTTGAGTAAGAAAATCAACGACAGTCTTTCGAGTTCATTACAACGATTACCAATACCTTTTTTACTCAAACGTAAGTGGTTATGCTTTGTGGTTCGAATAAAACTTGAGTTTGCATTATCGAGTTTCAACTCGGTAATATTTAGGATTATCAAGTTTGAGTTTTATAGAGTTTATGCTACCGAATTTGTGTTGTGTCGAGTTTATACAACAAGATTGAAATCAAGGATAAGACACTATTTCAGAGGGATATAAAAGAGATGAAAGATGTTTTTGAGTCTACAGAGAGTGCACTTTGTGAACAAGAAAAGCAAAATGATTTTTTGAAAAATCAACTTTTGGAAGTATCTCACAGCATGAAAGTTGAAGTTAAGTGTGTTTTAAATCATTAATGTGTAGACAATACACTTCCATGCTGAAATTGAACAACTTAAAAAGAAATCCATCGAGATTCAAGAGGGTTTGCAAGCAAGAATAAAAATTCTTGAAAAAGATGTTCAAAGGTGTGAAAAGCAAAGTGTTGATTTTGAATTAAAGTTACAACACGAAAAAGAAAAACATAAATGGGATTCAAGTTTTCAGAATAAAAACACAAATCCTCTTGATTATTCTTGGATTTCAAAAATGGAGAAACTTGAAGATGAGAACGTGTCTTTGGATTTTACGGTGCAATCTTTGATAAAAGAACGTGACAATGTCAAATTAGAATATCAAAAGCTTTTTAATTCAATAAAAAAGACACGATCTCAAACTCAAACGGAAATGGACGAATTAATTGCTCATGTCTCTGAGAAAACATATGCATATGGTGTTATTCGTGCTGAGAATCAGAATCTTTTGATTACCATATCTTAGTTAAAAACTAGACTGGCAAATGTTGAAAAAGGTAAGTCTGTAAATACTAAGTTTGACAAGACAAATGGTACTGAACCTCTTCTTTGTGTTACACCATTACACAAACATGTTATTCAAAAGAAAACGAATGTTTAAAAATCAAAAGAAAACCATGTCATGTCAAAACCAGTCACTTTACAAACTTCACCTACTAAACAAATAGGGGTAAATTCAAACAAGAATGTCATAACACCTGGAATGTACAAAGTTGTCAAAAAACCACGAATGAATCACAAACAAACAGGCTACGCATGATATCTCTACAGGATGAATGCGGCATCTAGAGGTTAGAAGAATCAATGAAATAGAGATTCACATGTCAGGAAATGTGTCCTATCTAACTACTAAGAAGCCACAAAGAAAGTATGCAGTTTATGTTAGGAAAAATAACAAACATATATCACATCTGAAACTGTATATCAAAAAAAAGGATGAATGTAATTGATATTGGATGTTGGCAAAACGCTCCTAAAGCGAAAATTTGTTTTATGTGTTTCTGTATGCAAAATGTTGCTTATTCCATGTCATGAAAATAATTTGCAAATTATAAATTGAATGTGCGTCGAAGTTCGTAAGACCCTATCCACTAATCTAGAACGCCAAAAACTTATGATACCAACTTATGAGTTCGCAGACTAGTTTTCTAAGGAGGGATGTGGGGGGTCCGACACTATCTAAGTCTTTAGATACTACTTATGTAGTTTCCAAACCTAAGATTGATGTCGGAAGCACCTTAAAAGCTAATGATAAGGTTTCTAGTACAAAGAAAAGACATGTACGCGATAAGTCTTTTAGCACATACATGCAGAACAAGATTCGAACTAGTCGAATCTGGCAAAAATGGTTTGAATCAAAACCAAATGTTGTTTGGGTCCTCTAGTTTAACCCAAACCCAAAATGGTCATAATAGTACGATCAATCTGAAAAAAACTCATCGGTCTTTGTTAGAAATGGGTAGTCAACTGCCCAACTTTGTCCATTTGTTTTGTTTCTTCCATGTTGCAGTATTTCAGATTGTTCAGTGGATTGTTGATAGTGGATGTTACAAAGCATATGACGGTTGATCAATCACTGCAGAAAAATTTCTTGAGAAATTCAAGGGCATCGTATGCTTTGGGAAATGATAATTTTGTAGCAATCAGGGCTATGGTGATTATATACAGGGCAATATCACTATTTGTCATGTATATTATGTTGAAGGCCTTGGACATAATCTCTTTAGCGTTGGACAATTTTGTGATGGCGATTTAGAAGTGGCTTTTCGTTCTAAGACATGTTACGTGCGTAATCTGGAAGGAGATGATTTGCTTACAGGCGATCGTGAATCAAATTTATATACTATCTCCATTTCTGACATGGCTGCTTCTTCACCCGTTTGTCTAATGTCTAAGGCAACTTCGACAAAGTCATGGTTATGGCACCACAGACTTTCACATCTTAATTTTGGCACCATAAACGATCTTACCAGACTTGACCTGGTTGATGGTCTTCCAAAGTTTAAATATGAAAAAGATCACCTTTGTTCTGCTTGTGAAAGAGGAAAAAGCAAGAAAGCTTCTCATCCACTCAAATTAGTTCCAAGTGATCACTCCAAATTGGAATTACTTCATATGGATTTATGCGGTCCAATGCGGGTAGCTTCAATCAATGGAAAGAAGTATATTCTTGTGATCGTGGATGATTATTCTCGATATACATGGGTTTACTTTCTTCATTCGAAAGATGAAACTCCAGAGATTATAAAGAAGTTCATTGCTCAAGCTCAATTGAATTATAAAGCCAAAGTTTGCAAGATTCGTACAGACAATGGTACTGAATTCAAAAATGCAACTCTTAAAGCTCATTATGAAAAGTTAGGCATCATGCAACAATTTTCAACTGCTCGAACGCCTCAACAAAATGGAGTAGTTGAAAGACAACAAAATGGAGTAGTTGAAAGACGTAATAGAACTCTTGTTGAAGCTGCTCTAACGATTCTTATCTTTTCTCGCTTACCAGAATTTCTTTGGGCTGAAGCAGTGGCTACCGCTTGTTTTACTCAAAATCGGTCAATCATTCATACACGTAACAAAACACCTTATGAGTTATTACGAGGCAGAAAGTTGAATGTTGAATATTTTCATGTGTTTGGTTCATTGTGTTATCCCAACAAAATGACTGAGATGAGCTTGGAAAAATGAAACCCAAAAGCAGACATTGAGGTCTTTTATGGGTTATTAATGAAACAATCAAGAGGGTTTCGAATCTATAATAGACGCACTAAAAAGATCATGGAAACCATAAATGTCAAGTTTGACGAGCTCACAGCTATGGCTTCTGAACACGATTGTTTAGAACCCGAGCTTCAACGATTCATAAATCATAATTCATCAGCAGAAGAGATAAATACTCCATCAAAAGAAGATTTGGATAATTTGTTCGGTCCAATGTTTGAAGAATATTTTGAGAAGACGTTTTCTGATACACCCATCAATTCCGCTGCACAACCGACTCAAAATCATGAATACTCACCTTCTACATCTTTAATTAATGGTTGACGAACATGATGCCCACCCATTGTGACTACATCTGATGAACAAACCTCTCCAATCTCTTTAACAGAGGCTGATGAATTCAATCAAGAAGATTCTGCTTATTCTAATGGTAATTCACAATTTGTTTCATATAATCCTCCAAGTCGTGAGGAAATTGAGTCATCAAATGTGCAGAATTTCCACCAAGTACAACCCTCAACACACATTTGGACAAAAGATCATCCTCTTGACCAAGTTATTGGTGACCCATCCAAACCAGTCATGGCTCGCCAACGGCTACACACAAATTTTGAAGTATGGATGTATGCATTGACCGTCAGCACTATTGAACCAAAGAATATCAAAGAAGCTATGACAGACCACAGTTGGATTGAGTCCATGCAAGATGAGTTGAATCAATTTGAGAGACTTCAAGTTTGGGAACTAGTTCCACGACCAGAAGGAAAGAATGTTATTGCTCTCAAATGGCTCTGGAAGAACAAGTGTGATGCTGGAAATATTGTGGTTCGAAACAAAACTCGTCTTGTGGCTAAAGGATACAAGCAGGTTGAAGGCATTGATTTTGAAGAGTCATTTGCTCATGTTGCTCGTCTTGAGGCTGTTCGAATGTTTATTGCTTATGCTGCTCATAAGAATATCACAATCTTTCAAATGGATGTTAAAACGGCTTTTCTCAATGGTCCTTTGAAAGAAGAAGTTTATGTCAGCCAACCTGAAGGGTTTATTGATCCAAAATTCCCAGATCACGTCTACAGGTTGAAAAAAAGCTTATAACGGTCTTAAGGCAATGCACCTCTTGCATGTACTGACAAATTGTCTTCTTTTCTAATTGAACATGGTTTCACTAAAGGTATTATTGACCCTACTTTGTTCACACGACGTCACGGGGAAGACATATTACTTGTTCAAGTATATGTTGACGACATCATTTTTGGTTCAACTAATCCAGATTTTTCAAAACGTTTTGAAAACCTAATGAAAAATAATTTTGAAATGTCGATGATGGGTGAACTAAAGTTCTTTCTTGGACTTCAAGTTCATCAATCTCCCCATGGCATATTCATAAGTCAGTCACAATATGCAATTGAATTGTTAAAGAAACATGGTCTAGATGAATGTGTCTCAACGAGTACACCTATGGAAACTGAGAGGCTGGATGCTGATTTACAAGGCACTCCTACTGATCAAACGACGTATCGTCGCATGATAGGAGGGCTTATGTACCTAACAGCCAGTCGTCCAGACATTGCTTTTGCTACTTTTGTATGTGCTCGTTATCAAGCACGTCCTACGGTCAAACACCTCAAAGAGGTTAAACGGATCTTTCGGTACCTGAGACAATCCTATAACATGGGACTATGGTATCTGAAGGATTCTGGATTTGAACTAATTGCATATTCAGATACAGACCATGCAGGATGTAAAGTTGATTGTAAAAGCACATCAGGAGGATTGCAATTTCTTGGTGGAAAACTCGTGAGTTGGAGTTCAAAGAAACAAGATTGTACTGCGATGTCTACTGCTGAGGCTGAATATGTTATTTGGATTCCCTCCCCCCCCTCCCCCCGGCCCCCCCCGACCCCCGCCCCCGCCCCCCACAACCCCATCCCCGCCGCCGCAGTTAGACTCACACTCAACTGCTTGACTATGGATACAAGTACAATCGGATTCTGATGTACTGTGATTCCAAGAGTGCCATTGTTATATCATGCAACCCAGTCCAACATTCTAAGACAAAACACATAGACATCCGGTATCATTTTATTAAGGAACATGTTGAGAAATGTACTGTGAAATTTACTTTGACTGACAGAATAACCAACTGAACGGATCTATTTATAAAGCTCTTCCTAAAAAGAACGCTTTGAGTATCCTAGATCATCGCATTGGTATAGATTGTAGGACTCTCAACCCAGTCTGAAAAGCCTGGACAAAGTTTCATTTTGAAAAGATCAAACCCTAAAAAATATGTAAATATATTTTCAAAAACAAAAGAAAAAATTGAAAAATACAAAAATACAAAGAGATTTGTCACATTTTCATATTAATATATATATATATATATATATATATATATAAAAAATATATATAATATTATAAATAAATATATATAAATAATATAAATATATATATATATATATATATATATATATATATATAATTGTAACTTAAAATTTTTCAATCATATACATCATTTTGAAAATAAAATACAAACAAGGGAAATTTACATGTATATCATTCTCAAAAGTTGATATTACATGAATATCCTTCTTAATTTTTTAATTACATCAACGTCCTTGCCAAAATTTTTTAATTACATCAATATCCTTCTCACACTTTTAAGAAGGATATATATGTCCAAAAATCAATTAAATCATAATTATATTGATTTTAGATTATGAAACTATTATTTATCTTTTATATTGATCATGATCATATTATTCATATATATTTTTTGGCCTCGAACGACAAAAAAACGTGTTGATATAATTACAAAAGTTTGGATAAAAATATGAAAAAAATATTGCTCATATATATTTATTTGTTCATATGCATATTTGGCCTCGATTGATGAGAAAACATGTTGATTTTTTGATGTATATGAGAATTTAAAATTTTGGGAAGGATATTGATGTAATTTCAAAAGTATGGGAAGGATATTGATGTAATTATAAAAGTTTGGGAAGGATATTGATGTAATTATAAAAGTTTATGAAGGATAATGACGTAATTAAAAAATTGAGAAGGATATTAATGTAATATTGAACTTTTGTAAGGATATGGATGTAAATGCCCCTAAAAACAATGATCTCTCAAATAAACTGAAATTGAAAAATGCTATATTTTCAAGGATAAGTTTTTATTTTTAACTCAAACTTCTTCATGTTTGGACTAAGAGCTTAGTAAGATTTCATTCCAAGGGGGAGTTTTTGATAATGGTAAACAAATTTTGAAATGACTTCATTACTCGAGGGGGAGTTTTTGAAAAATCAAAATTGAAATTCGGAATGTTAAACTAAAGGGACTGAAAGTGTAATTTCTGAAACTTTTTCGGTGGCTATAAAAGGAAGAAAGATTTTTCATTTTTATTTTTCTTTTACCGAGTCAATTTATCGAGTTTGAGTGGAAAAACAACGAAAGTCTTTCGATTATCATAACAACTGAATCACAACAATTTTTTCATCTCACACATTAAAGTGGGTATGCTTGTGAATCAGTTAATAGAAGATTTTGCTATTATTGAGTGATAAACTCGGTAATATTTAGATTACCGAGTTTTGTGTTTTATCTGAGGTTTGTACAATAAAAGTGAATCCAAGGTCGATAGATAAACAAGATTAATAAAGAATTAAGTGATTAATGGCTTAGGAATGGTTAACAAATCGCTGAAAATGAAATTCGGAAGTATATGGTGTTCATTGGTTTGTGTGTTTATCGAGTTTGATTGTATGTCTAACTGATTGGAGTCTGAAGTTGATAATAGAACATAAAATGAATCGATTTTAGTTTATACATAAGTTAAAAAGAATCATGGTTTATCTAGTTTGTGAAATTTAGTAAGAGTCAAACTCAAAAGGGTCAAAAAGTCAAACTCGGTGAAGTCAAAACGTTAAAATTTAGCATAAATACATTTGTGGAAACATGAAGTTGTTTTGCAAAAGAAATAATTTTGATGATTAATGCTTGTGATGATTAATGCTTGAATGTCTGTGGAACAAAAAGATCAGTTTCTCATGTGTGGTGAAAACATCAAATAATTTTGAAAAAGAAATCAAGTTTCTAAAAATTCTAAACTGTGGGACATATATATCTATTAGTAATTGTTAAAGTTGACTAAGTCATGTCCGGTTCCGGCCATTTTTTGCAATGAACAGAATGAGGAGTGAGTGACTTAGTGTCCATTCAATTATTGAATTAGATATGTTTGTCTTCATTGTTTAGAAATCATGACAAAAAGTGAAAGTACAAAATGTTTTATAAACTTTAATATGAAAATCCAAATCTCAATTGTTTAAGTGGATTAAGACATGTTCGGTTTCAGCCGTTTTCTGTAATGAACAGAATGAGGAGTGAGTGTCTTAGTGTCTATTCAATTGTGGGTTTGTGATTATCAAGAAAGTTTTTGTCAAAAGACTTCTGGAAAAAGTTCTCAAAATCTGTTTTGGTGTTAAAATGATACTCTTTCACAAAACAATTTTAAGAAGTTGAATGATTTCTCTTTAATGTATAGTAAAAGAGTCTTGATTAAAATCAAAAGAGAAATCTTCATCATTCTTGAAAGAGTATCATGCCACAAACAATTTCTGGTGAGGATATTCTAAAAACAGAAAGAGAGAACAAAATCCATACGCGAAAAAGCAAATCAAATGTATGTTCGAAAAAGAATTGCCAGAACAAACAAAAATGAGAAATCAAAAGAATAATTCGAATAAAGCATATGGCATGTGCTAAAAAAAGCAAGAACGAGCACATCAGAAAGAAACTGGTCCAAAATATATTCAAAAAGAATTGCCAGAACATAAAAAACAGATAGAGTGGAAAAAGACAAAAATGTCAAAAGAATTATTTGTTACCTAACATCTTCATTTTATTCATTCAGTAATCATCATGGCACAACAACAACATGCAGCTGATGTTCATCCAGACGAACTATGTCCTCCGAACAAATGATATGATCTTATGGATGCTAACAAGAAATTTGATCTTGAACATGTGCAATGCCCACCAGAAAGCAAATTTCTGACAAACATCATCAAGAATCATCCATTAAGATTTAGCATTGCAGCTTCTTCCTCCGTACCATGGATATATATGGCATAGTTCTGGTATACTCTAAAGGAAGACGGTTCAAAGTATAGGCTCAGGTTTATGTTAGACAAAAATAACTTTCTCTTACACTAGATGAATTCAGAACAATCTTTCATCTACCTCAAGCAAATGATAACAATCATAATTCATTCGTGCCACCACCAACATTTTCTGACATGGTTCCATTCTATAAACAACAATTGGGTTTCACAATGGAACTAAAAACATCATCAAGCTTTAAGACAACTGGTCTTCTGCAACTGTGGCAAACATTATGCAAGATATTTTCCAAGTGCTTAACAATACGAGTTACAGGATGTGATCAACCACCATTGCAGATTATGCAAATGATGTATTGCTTTGTCAATAACATTCACGTGGATTATGCGAAGCTTCTATAGGAAGGAATTTACTATTATCTTCATCATCTAACATCTTTGATTCCATATCCAAGATTTACAAAGATCATCGTTAGTCATTATATGACTATCTTTCCTGAAATATCAAGACGTGTTCAAGACATGTATCACAATCTGCAAGATGATGACATAATGAAAAAATCTTTAATTCAGGAAGACACAAAGATAAAGTTGGCATGCAAATTCCAGATTGGATGATCACTAAAGAAATGAAGCACACAGAGCATTACAGGATGTATGCATAGGTGTTTGGGTTAGATGTTCCTCTGACTCAGTCATAACCGACTGAGTCTACCTAAGGAACGCATAGGACACATAGCGCCCCTAGGTCACCTACCCATAAAAAGGATACAGCATAGTCAAGTGCTCCAAAACGATCTACTGTGATTCGTTTTCGTCTTCCTGAAAGGAGATCTACACGTTTAACTCCACCAGTTCTAGTACCAACTGTTGAAAAAGCAGACGAGATGATCTTACAAGATACATTACAAGTAAGTCTTGCTGAGCAAAAAAGTCAAGAAGAGCAAGAAGCTAGAGAAAATGTGGAACTGGTTAACAAACACTTGGCATCTGAAGAGATTGAAAAGTTGGTGGAAGGATCTAAGAATGTTATTGATGATAGTTCACCTCCTAGGAATGACTAAAGAAGAGATGGAACGGATGATTGCTAAAGCCATTTTACAAGAGCGCGGGAATATACAAGCTGAAATTTCCTCACAAATTCAAAAAGCTATTGATAACCAGACCCCTTCTCAAGTTGATGCGTCAGTACGAAGTTATATGTCTGGTCACATCCTTCATGTTCACCCAGCTCAAACACAAACACTCTTTGTTCCAGAACAACAATATCAAATATATCTCTCTATGAAAGACAATCCTCAGTTGCAGCAACAAGACATAGCAATATGGCTTGCACTTCAGATGAAGTTTGAGAATCTTCAAGTACAACAAACTACATGTAGACCTTTTGCCGTTCGCCTAAGAGATCAGGACGATCCTCATGATGATGCTCATCCTGAGGGGGAGAATAGTGCAAAGCTGCAGAAGACACCTGAGTACGAAGCGTATGTGTCTGGAGAGTCATCGTCTGGACAAGTCAATGAAGAGGAACGAGGTCCTTCAACTTCAGGTAATCAAGAACAAGAAGATGATTATGATTTTTGGACTGATTCTTATGCTTTAGATGATGATGAAATACCGTCAAAGCAAGTGTCACAAGATATTATGGAAAAAGTATCACTAATTATTGATGAAACAAAGTTAAAGAAAATGGCTGATGAGATGTTGAGACAAAGATGTACTTCAGGAGAAGAGCATCAATATCATATTAATCAGATGAAGAATTTCTTACAAAGTGACATTGTTTGGGAAAGTAGAAAGGAAATTCTTGTCTCTCCACATCTACGAAAGACCACACCTCTCTTTTAAAGCTGTCAAAGAGATCCTGAAGCTCCAACACTATCTCTTATAAATTCAAGGACTTTTGTAGCTGAATTAGATAAGAAGTTCAGGGGCCTGAGAAAATCGGTATTGTCATTCACAAGTTTCCTGCAATACATCTATCATGATGATTGATTCAAAGACGAAACTTCTAGATGGGTGAATAAGTGTGTTAAGAAATTTAATCCTTATGCTCGATATGGTGTTGAACATTGGAAGAATCCTCATGCAAAGATCTTCTACATAAGGAAACAAAAAGAGCCTGGAAAACCAAAGGAAGAGGTTTATTCGAACTCAAAGATCATTCAAGTTATCAAGACATACTGGGAATTGGGTCATTCACAGTTAGTCAATAGATAGTTGCAAGAAGAGCTAGAGTGCATTGTGTCGATTACCGAGCCTGATTACAAGAATCTCAATAAGAATGATATTGAGGATATGTATTTGCTGATTATGAATGGCAAGGTTCCTGACTATGCAGAAACAGGGTTGCTATGGTCTTTATCAGTATTCATCAGAAGTTTAGTGATATGGGAAAGAGTGCATGATTTCCAGCTTAGAATTGAAAGTTATCAACAGAAAGTTAATCTCACTGCATCAACAATATCTTTCCCAGGAGTTGAAAAGCACATAATGTTCTCTATCATATATGAGCCCGTGCATGGAATCATATACAAGAATAGCAAGAAAGAGAAAAGGGTGATGAGACATTCAGAGATTCATAAGTTTTGTGATGCAACGCTGAACAGAGTACTAGAAGGATTAAAGAGTTACAATTATGGCTATGTATAAAGAGAACTCACCAATGATGAAGTTGAGTATCTGAAATTATTTGAAGAAGAGATTGAAGTTAGATTGAAGAATCAGAATCAAATGAGAAGATATGAGATGTATGTAAATGGAAGACCACTTGGACCTCGAAGAGAACGCCCAGAATAATCGACCCTTAGGAGAAGATTGTTAGGTTCATAAAAGTGTCGATTATGTGGTTTAGTTATATTTAGTTAATAGTCTTTATTTTGTTTAGTATACAGTAGCTTGTAATAAGGTATATTATGCTAAAAGAATGAAATAGCACAATTATCAAAGTTTAGGGACTAGAAGCGAAAAATAAATGAAGGGGAGACTCCTTCCTTCTCTTATAAATACCCCTCTAATCATCATTAGAGGGTGATGCTTTTGTAATAAACATTTTCCCTTTTCCCTCCATTTATAACATTTGAAATTTGAATACTTTCCCTCCACTACTATTCTCTCTAAGCTTTCATGATTGATAATGTATGATTCAAGATAAACAAGACCTAACAAAGGCGGAGGGACAAGTGATCATGAAAACATGCCTGCATTGCAAAAGGAAAAGGGAGGTGCTCGATTCCTCATTTTCTTGATAAGCTCTCCGATGAATAGCTACATCGGATGGAGATGACAACACCAGACATGCAACACAGGTGCTACAAGTGATTGTCAAAACACGTAACTGGGTAGGGACTAAGTGTAGACAAATTGCCAATGTATGTGAACCTAATGAGCATGAGTTGGCTAATACTACGTAGCACATTAAGTAAGAAACACAATACCAGTGGCAACTCTACACGAAATTTCTACTTCGGTACAGACAGTACTTGTATGAGACAAATGTAAAAAGCGCTCGTAATAATGTAACATGTGTACTAATGATGAGATATCATACGAAAGGATGCTTCCGTGGAGGGACACATCCTGGCAACATAAGAATGAAACACCTTGGTTTGGAATAATGCGCTTATGATGGCCCACATAAATAATTGACATATGGATTGATGGTACTAGCTTTGGCGGAACAACCTATGCCTAGCTCTTATTAGCGCTCTCCGGTAAATAACTAATCGGATAGAGATGATAGCACCTAAAGTACAACACATGTGCTACAAGTGCTTGTGAAAACATGCAAGCGAGCAAGGACAAAAAATATATATTGTTATAAAAATGCAGGCAAATCAAAGAAATGCAGTGATCTAATCGAAAGGGAAGGACAACACACCCGATGAGAAAAGCTTCAGAACTAGAAAGCTCCTTAGAAGCTGGGGAAGTCGCCCCACCAAAAGAGGACATGATTAGACATCATCCTAGAAAAGATAAGTCCACCATCCCTCTGAACCAACACACTACTCCAAAAAGGGAAGGAAAAGAGATGATGAAACCAGATGAGGCCATAAAAGAGGCCACCCAACCAGAGAAGATATGAACCAATGATGCAATATTCACGAGCTCGAAGCAACCAAAATATCTCCGACACACCACATACCCCTTCCTAAAGAGGGAAAAAGATAATAAGAAAAATGAAAAGTTCAAGTAATTTACTATGAAAGAAGGACGAATAAAGCTCCCGAAGGAACACTACTTTTTGGTCGTTTTATTGAATTCTGAGACATTTGAAACTAATGTATTGGCAAAAGTCTTGTGTGAAAGATTTGAAATAGGAATGATGGAAGACACAAGAACTACAAAAGCCAAAGTAGGTAGTTGGTCCGGATCCAGATCAACTACTTCCTCCGAACCAGCCTTGTTTGGCTCAATATTCGCTCCTGGAACAAAGTAAGAACTTTCTGAAGCGGCTTTCAGATAAGATGGTCGATATCAACTTACAAGAAGATGCTTAATACCACAAAGACTTATGATCTCATGTTTATTTTCGACAATTGCATCCACTTTTAAGCCACAGATTCTTCGGTAGACAGATCATGTTTTAGTTCATCTAAACCAGCCCCTTGCTGCAGTAGCCCAGACTTGAACTTAGTCAACTCGCCAATTGATTGAGTAGGATGCTCATAAAACCTTTGTCAGTTCTCCTTTAGTGTGTTTAGTCTGGAAGCAGGACCGACAACATGCATAGTTGGTTGTTCGGAAAACTCAGCCTTAGCCTTTAAAAGAAGTCTCTCACAAGAGTGAGCTAAAGAAGATCAACGGATATTCATTTCAAAATCAGGAGAAAACAAAAGAGCAGTTAATAGATTTATCGATTGAAGGGTTCGAGCAAGAATATAGTCTCCATCTTAAGTAGCTCAGCCAAAGAGAGGAAACGATCAAGCGCATCTTCACAAACCGTATGACGCTCTATCCATCAACATAAGGACGATGCATATAATAAAGAGTAGGAGAAAGATGGAGCATTTATCTTTCTTGGTCTCATCACCCATTATGGGAAAATAGTCACCACCTTCAGGAGAAAATTCAACACCATCGTCATCCACTCTAATACAATCAGAGGCATCTTCCTCTAGCTTCTGCTCATTTCTAAGCACTTGATGATCTTCATTCTTCATCAACCCTAATCCATCAGTACATTGAGCTAAAGTATCCTCAACAACATCTAAAGGAAAATAGAGCAAATCGATAATGAGCACAAAAGGAAAATCATTCAAAGAGAAAAGGCAAAAGGCAAAAGCCACCTTGAGCAACTCTAGCATGCATAGGAAGATCAAAGCTCCGAACAAGATCAAAGCTCTGAACAAGATCAAAGCTCCAAACAATATCAAAGCTCCAAACAAGATCAAAGCTCTGAACAAGATCAAAGCTCCGAACAAGATCAAAGCTCTGAACAAGACCAAAGCTCCAAACAAGATACTTTGAGGAACACTCGACCCAACTTTGGAAATTTTGTGACTCAATTTCTTAATCGCATCGAAAGGCTCCTTCGGTCAGGAAGAGGCTATTCGCTTTGCCGTAGGAATAACCTTTCTAACGACCATAGGCTCATAATTACTCGAAAATAACTTTGTCCAGAGTTGAAGTAGGTAAACAAACATCCTTCACGGCTAGGATGATGGTATGATCAACAAAAGCATTGGACCAGCTAGCATTAACACCAGAACAGAGGAGAACAACATATGCTATGGAAGTTTAACACATCAAAAAACACTAGCAGAAGGTAGGCGAGATGCAAGCCTAAAGGAACGGTGCATTATTAAGGATTCTAGCTCGTCTTTCTTTAATATAGAGGAATATATATGCATATCTTTTCAAGTCATAATAGAAATATGAGGAAGCAACAAATACCTAGCCCAGATGAACAGAAGCAGCAAAGCTAATCACTAAAGGAAACAGTGGAGCCGAATAATACAAATAGCTCCTACCAAAGCAGAAAATGGGAAAGCTCAATGATATGATCTCAACCAAAGGATGATGGAACAACCTTTGGTGAGGCAATCTCTCTAAGGAAATCGAATGATCGTGGGATGAGGAAGCTCCTCTAACTAGCTCAGAACCTCCGAAAGAGAAGGACGCAATATCAACATACTCTGAGCATGTAAGAACATAAGAAGCATCCCTTCGAAACGACTCGATCGGCTCCAGTCTTACTTAGGCTTATGGAGACTTGGCGTACAATTCACCACCAAAAGGCAGTGAATTACTCTAGGGGAATCGCCAACCGAATCGATATTCTTTTTGTCGCCCACAAAAAATGGGACGGACAATCAGAAGCTTGGACCAAAAGCGCGAAAATAAGAGACATTTACACATAATTAGAGTCTGGCATTCCCAATCAAGAATTGCAAATACTAGACTGGGGGGACATGATGAGGTATAGTCTCCTCTAGCCAACCAAGAGGATCTAAGTGCATAATGAAGAACATTCTACTCAAGCCAAATAGGGGGATTTAATGACAAGTTTAGAAGAAACCAATATCACACCCATCAAGCATGCCGCTACAACAAACATTTAAGTCTAGCATGACATGGATAAGACCATACCATACTAGACTAGGGGGACATGATAAGGTATATCTCCTCCGGCTAATCAGAAAGAGATAATGACAATCAACTACTCTTAATCCCAAAGATAAACCGAGCAAACCATGCCAAGAAGAAGCAGCCATCCGGAGCAGACATCCAGAGCAGACCTCCGGACCATCCGAAGGAGGCAGTCATAATTAACTTACTCCTTCGAAGATACTTGTGATATAGGCATCCAATGCCGGAACAGTACTCCGGAGATAGCTGGACGATCGAAGGATGGTTCAGGCCCAAAGTCAGTAGCATCGGTGCTGGTCAGACTAGTACAATGTCAGAAGGACCAGGCCATGACCATAATAACATGTGGTGACAAAAGGACAGACTAGGACCACAATGACACGTGGTGATAAAAGGACAGACCAGGGCCATAATTCTCTTGTCTTCAAGTGAAGCCCCACTAGTATAAATAAAAAAGGTGTACCCCAAATGATCCACCAGGTTACACATAACACCTACTCTGGACCATACTTTATATTCTCCGCATTATATCTCATACCACCATACTTACTCTTACGCCGAAGTTGGTTTCAGATTCACATCCCGAGGCGAGCTAACGGTGCTCTTTCTTACTTTCAGTTAGGAGATGAAGGACCAAGCTCCGGAGGAACCAAGCTAAACTTAACATTTATCACCGCTGAGGTCACTTTTACCAAGCATAAGCAGCCTACGTAAATATGCTTCAACAGTAGTGTTAAAATATTTTAAGGTGCACATCTCCCAACTAGTTCCTCTAGGTTTGAGTAAAGTAATTACATTTGAGGTTCTCTATTGGAGTTTAAAGATAGAGCCTACGATTACCTTATTTTGGGTATCTCAGACACTCTCCAAATAGGGGGATTGGTTCTCTTTTGCTAAACGTGGGGATCATAAACCTGTGTGTATGGAAGTTGCTAAGTCTGGGTTAAAACTTTGGAAGGAGAAAATTTTCTTGATAGACCGTAGGGCTATTCCATTTTACATGCCTTGGAGACATCCCGATTCATGTATTACAGATAAGGTTCCTACCAGTTTTAATCAGAATCACATTGACCAACTAAAGGCTCATATTGTAAAGCTTCGTGATATCTCGGAAGGGGTTCTGGTTCAGTCTGGGCTTAGTAGAGTTTGGCATAACCCTATGTGTGATCCCGTGCTGAGACGTTCTGACAACACTGGTAGGGGGTTCATTATATTTTTCTAAGTGTTGTTATTTAGCTCTTCTGAACATACCTAACAAATTCTCCTCTTTCTTTTTCTTTTTTTCAGTTATGAGTATCTATGACTTCCTTTGCATGCCTTCCTTGGATAATGTTACGATACGGGAGGAGCCACATAGGCTAGACACTTCTACTTTGGGCAGAGTCGTTGAGCGCACCACATCACCTGCTCCATCAGGAACTACTATCCCTCGTGCTTCCCCAGAGGAAATTACCGTTACTCGACCTGATCGTAAGGTGGTCACAAAGGCTGATTACTCGGCCAAGCAAAAAGCCTCTACTCGGCTGGAGATATCTATCAATGTAGCTAAGAAGACCAAATCGAACAAGAAAGGGTCTGGAGCAGGTTCTAGTGGGTAGGCAGTTAGAGATGAAGTCGAGCAGACTGACGATGATACTCTTGTTGGGAATTACGTTTTCCTAACTTAGTACCGACAGTACAAATAGTTAGTACTGATAGTTATAGTTAGTACTGATAGTACAAAATGTTAAGTACTGATCAGTTAGTTAGTACCGATAGTAGAAAATAGTTAGTACCGTTTAAGAGATATGTATGAGATATTTTAGGAAAAGATATGTACGCGTTTTTGTAAGCCTGTTAGGGTTTATCCTTGTTCTATAAAAGGATCCCTCTTGGCATAGTTAGATACACGATCTCAAGATATCTCATAGCAAAATCATATCTCATTAGTTAGTAATCTGTAATCATTCAAAGCAGATTAATAGAGGTTATTATTTAGTTCTTCGGTGTTCTTTTTAGTACTTATGTTAAGATTCCGCATTAACACATAGTATTCATAATCAGTGTTTCTACATAGTCAACTGTATTTATACATTTTGGCTATCATCCTTAATAGGCTGCAGAGATCTATTCACAAAGGGACTCACAGTTTGATTAATTGTCGATTTAAGTCCAAAGTCCTTGAGGTTTGTTGTCTAAAGAAGGTCAAAGTATAGCAAGTCTCAACGAAGAACGATTGTCAAATCTCAACCAAGAATGTTTGACAAATCTAAATAGACAAATCTCAAGAGGCAAGTCTCAAGAGTAGGCAAATCACAAGAGTAGGAAAATCTCAAGAGTTAAATCTCAAGAGTAGGCAAAACGCAGTGCTTTTTTTAGACAAAACGCAATGCTTTCTATACAAAAGATAATGCTTTCTTAGACAAAAAGCAATGCTTTATATACAAAACGCAAGATTTTCTAGACAAAACGCAATGCTTTCTAGACAAAATGCAAGATTTGTTGAGATTTGGGCAGCATAACGTTGAGATTTACTTTGATAAAGGGTCTTCAGTAGGCAAAACGCAACACCAAAACGCAATCCCAAAACAAAATCCTTTGTTGTGTAGACAAAACGCAAACTTTGAGAACCAAAACGCAACCTACAAATTAGTCAAAACGCAGAAAGTACAATTTGGACCACAAGTCACTTTCAGACCATACTATTCCTATCTTTAAGTGCAAAACGCAATTATTAACTT
>BQNB010016114.1:0-72124 GCA_026074375.1 Tanacetum coccineum
TAGTTTTTTTTTAAACTTAATATTTAATTTCCAGTAATTTAATTGTTTTTACAAGAACCATACGGCGTATCCTAGGGTTTAGTATACGGCGTATTGATCTTTGTACAGTTTTGTGTTTAATTGTTTTCTTGTACCATTATAGCGATATAGAATTTGTACTTGTCTTCTAATCTTTTATGGATGACCTTGCTAAAACTATGATATGGTATATTCCGAAAAAGACATGTGTTGAACTTATCCGGGCATTCTGAAGCCCTAGTCAACATACCACTTTTTGCTCAAGAACTCATATTGGAGAATTATCACAACCATCAGGGAGTTTTCCGTTCTAATTCTATTTTCCCTTATTATTTAATTATTTTATCTATACAACGAGGATGTTGTATAATTTAAGTGGGGGATAGGAGAATTAGAACGTACTTGTCTTCTTTTTTACAAAATAACATGCAAAGTGCTTAAAATGGTCAAAATTAAAAAAAAATCAGCATAACTTTTGTAAAAATCACTAGTTACATTACCTAGCGCACTATAAGCCTTGATACATATTGTGAGAATTAAGCCTATTCCGTTTCTAACTGTCTACTAAATTCCACAAATTTATGAGTGTGCCGGTGATGATCGTAGTCAACATTATAACTTGGCTGGTATATCACTCGAGACACGCCACGCCATGATTATACAATTGATTAGATGGAAGAACATGTTTTAACTAATAAATTTCTAGGATTAAACCAAATAGCCTACATGTCGTAAAAATAACTAACCACAACTGATGGTTAGTTAAACCCGTGTAACCCTTGATTACTCTCATTTTTAGAGTAAAATCCCCTAGAACAACTTGTTGAGTCATTCCTTTCATACTAACAAACCATATTAAAATGATTTTCGTTAACCATGCACCTAGGCCTATCCGTGTAGATTAAGCCTATTTTAATCAATGTTGCTAGTTACTTTCGTGTAAAGTTTTGTATTTCCTGTGTCAAAGTGAAATTTTTCTATCTCTGTAATGGTCGGGAAATTGCACAATGCAATGGGAAAAATATGTAGCTCGTAAGTTTTGCTACTTTTCGCTATTATGAAAATGCATGTCTATGAGAAGAAAAAGTACTACAAAGAAAAGATTATCCGATGAATTGATGATAGTGAAAGACGGTGGGAATTAAACCGAGGTTTATGAATTTATTGCAAAAAAAAAAGAGCAATAAAAATATTTCGGTTAAAAAGAAGTTTATACCGAAGGAATTACTTGGAAGGATCAATTATTCGTTGATACGTTACAAAAATCAACGATGTAAAGTCTTGTAAAAAGTGGCCGATATCACCACTTATGTAAAAGTATGTAAAGAGTAGAATGTAAGGGAAGTTGACCGTTATGGGAACGCTAACTTAGGTTGTCTTTGTCATTTCTGTCTGTCTATATGTTCGAGTCTTTGTCATGGAACGGTCGGGATAAAGTTACTAGCAACCACACCTTATTTGTTGGCTTAATCTATTTATTTCGTGAATTTTACTTAACACCCATTTTACTTCCCTTTCCTCCTAGCAACTTAACTTATTGTCCACACAACGAGGACCTTGTCCTGGGTCAATGCAATGTCTTTTCCTCGTTACAACCATGTATGAATGTCTTTTAGCTCCTCGTTGAATTTTACACTTTTGGTGAAAGTTCGAAAGGTTCCAACCCCTATATTCATTCTTCAATCCTAACCCGTTAGAAACACGAACAAGGAAGTGTTTCGGATTGTATATGTCTATTTCCGTCGTTACGAGCCATGTGTGTACTATACAACTGCCCTTGTTGGTGTGGACTTATGGTAAAATACTGTTGGATGATCAAACCGTAAGCCTCTTAACCCAATTTTAGCTTTTGACTTGTTTCTTTATTAGTTTAGCAGTGGAGATGTTTATCCATAGCCGAAGCCTATGATACTAAGCTAATCACGACCCGAGCCAATTAAGCGTACTACTTAAAGTTGCACCCTAGATTTATTTAAGTGAGTCTTTCATAGTGTTTCATTTCCATTTTCATGAGGAGCCTTGGTTAAGTGCAGTTATTAGGAACTTAAAACAAAACGATGCTTAAACAAAAAATCATCAACTTCGGTTGGGACACATTTTCATAAACTAAACTTTTTTTCTAAAGTCTACTTGAGGACAAGTAGGATTCAAGTGGGGGGATATTTGATGACATCAAATAATGTCACTTTATTATATCATTTATCCCATCTGTTTTGCCCACTTTTATATAATTATTGCATTATTTGGTACTTAATTGCTTTAAAGTTGATAAATGCAGTAATTCAGGAGTGTTTTGTGAAGACAAGCTAAAAGGTGCATAATTTGGAGCTAAAACGATGATATTTGAAGATTGCTGAAATTTCACCAATACGACGTATCTTACTTAAGAGATACGGCGTATCTGCGCCAAGACTTCACAAGAAAACGCGTTTGACCAATTCCTAATACGGTGTATCCATGCTGTCTACATATGTCGTATCCATGAAGATAACTATTCGAAGATACAGTAAATCAAGTAAATTAGGAATGATATCACTGATTGATTTGAACGTAGTACGTAATCTAAGGAATCCAGCCCAATACGCCTATCGGTTACCCTTAATCACTTCACTTTATTACTTCTTGCTCGAATTCAAGAAGAATAAAGAAGGAAAATAGAAGAAGTTTAGAGAGAGAAAATGAAAGAGAATGGGAAGTTTACTTGCAAATTGAATGTTTACAAATGAACCAACACCCTCTCCTTCCTTGGAGAGGGGTATTTATAGTGAAGACTAAAAGGCTTGCATGCCTTTAGTAATTCTAACGGGCCGGGCTCGGGTTTACTTGGGCTTTCGCCCGATACACGTGACCGATTAGATTACAAATAAGAGCCCGTTTACCCGTCTAGCCTAATACAACATATATTAATTTAGTGACCGAGACCTAATATAATTATGAACGAACTTCCATTGTTCGACTCAATATTTTGAGGCTAACAATCTCCCCCAAGGTTAGATTCATTGGTAACAATCCTCATGAGATCAAATAGATTAGCCTTTTGGTCCGTTAATCTCAAGTTGATCCTGTTTGTCCTTTCCTACGTTGTAGGGTTTGTTTCCTTCACTCTTTGTGATCTTTGATCTTGAGACCTTTGTCATTGTCTATAGACTTCGTCTTTTAGTCTTAATCTTTAAATCTTTAATATTTCTTTGTTTGAACATCTTTGCCACCTGCTATCTTGTGCTTGTTGACAACTGCACATAAACTTGCATCAACTTGCAAGATTGCTAACAATCTCCCCTTGATAGACTTTTGATAACTTTGAAGGAAGATCTTGTAAATATCAGGAGTTTGCGTCGGAAGACTTTTGTCTTTACATTTCTTAAGCTTTCCATGATTCTTAATCATAATGTCTTATGGAATGTCTTTTGTATTTTTGAGCATGAGTATGGGTAATGAATCCGACTATCAACACTGGAATGAGGCCATCACCATCTCCATCTTTATGTATCCTGAAATAAAACAGTTAGCAATAAAGCGGGTGGACGAATATGGCTTTGTCATTCGTCTGGATTTAGTTAGATTAACCTCCAGTTCCGTAGGACCGTTTTACAGTATAAATACTGTACCTGTGATCAGGTAGATTCAAAGAATCTCCTTGACACGCAGGCAGCTCAAAGCGTAGGTCTTCTAACACAGAATGTCTTAGATTTGCCATGCTTTGCCTAGTTCTCATTACCTGGAAATGTCTCCGAAAGCAACAACACGGTAAAATTGAATGAGATAGTTACTCCTCTTTCTGATTATGTCGTCAATTCATTTACTGGACCTTTATCGATATCCAGTTGACACAAGCTTGATTCATATAGAATCTCGCAAGTCACCTACCGCATAGCTTGTTTGATGATGGCTCTGGAAGGATTTCCATCGTCATTGTGAATTACTAAAGAGTATCATCTCTGAATGTTCCTGGTAGAAATCCACGGATAAATCGGTAGACTCTTGTTTAACAATCTCATGAACTTAATTGAAGTACTACAATGTTTAGGTCTAGGAATGTTGGTCCTAATGAGACAAATTTGGATGATCTCTTTGCTCTAGACTCGATTAGTAGGCCAATTTTTGTTTTTTTTGTAATCGGAGCTGTAGCAGACTGCCACCTATTTAATATTAACTAACTCGGAGTGAGAAAGTCAATAGAAGTCCGTTGTGTATCTCCGTGACAAATGAGACAAGTTTCTTTTGAGAGAAACTAGAATGGCTGGGAATGGGTTTTTGCATATGCCATCAACTGGGCCATGATGTCGTCTTTCAATTTCAGCAATCAACATTGTGATTCTGACCAGCATTGTTTTGACCCGTTCAGCCTAAGTTTTGTGGAGGGCTGCTTTCTTTAGACTCTTTATCCATACATTTCTTTTTAATTCTTCAACCCTACAATGCTTACCCAGACGTCATTACTAAAACCTTGTTTTATGTTTCCTAATGTTAGCTCAGTCTTAGTCGCATTCTTCCCATTAAACACAATCAATCTCCATCCATACACCAAGGACTGCTATTTCTAACTATGAAGTGTCCTTGGGTAGATCCCTCCGGTTCTGGTTGGATCATAGGACAAATACCTAACCTTACCACCTTATGACTTCAAATCCGGTCGGAAAATAAGAATGTTGATAGGGTATGAGATCGAACATGAAACCGTATTCTTGAATACACATTGAGTCTATAAGATCACTTATTATATTCAAGGATCAAATACATATTAAATACATTTCTACACCCTTATTTAAATACTAAAGCACTTAGATTTTTAAAAACTTATGTGATAAAATTTGTACTTGACATACCATGGGGAAAACTTTTTACTTAAGCAATGAATTACATGAGAACATAAACTTGCTCTCCCTCAATTTTAACAAATGTTTTGACACCAAAATAATGATACCAAGTTGTAAAATAAATAAATAAGGTAGATTGAACACTTAGGTCATCTTATATATATCATTCTATTGAATTGTCATTCTTATCTTGTTTTAATTAAGAGACTTTTGGAATGGTTTGAATACATAAGATGGTCGTGAGTGATGTATCCAAACTCATTAAATGTTGTTTTTCAACCCCCCCCCCCCCCCCCCCCTTGGAAAGATGATTGTTGACCAATACAATTTTGAAAGATTATAAATTGTCAGTGGATATACATGAAAAAATTGTTTCACAATTTGAAAAACATCATGTTAGAAGACTTCTCTTCCAACTCTAAGGGTAAGCGCACTTATGCGTACACTATCCTTTTTCTTGAGCTCAAAACTTTGAATGTCTTGAAGAACAGCTCAAGACCAGAGAAAAGTTGAATTTCTCGTTGTTAGGTAATAAGTTATCTTTATGTAACTTTCCTTTATATTAAGTCGGGTTGACGTACTGATATTTGCACATAAGCCATAAGAACATTTAGAAATGACATGTATGAAATCATTTTATCATCCAGTTCGAACTTCATTTAACACTTCCGTTGTCGATAATAATCAACATTTCTAGTACGTAATTGTTATCGATTCCAAGATGACATGTCGAGAATGAATATTTTTTTTTGAAACATTTTCTGATTTTTTGCATTGTATTTCTTTAGTAAATTTTATATTATTGTATATTTTCTTTTTGAATATTATATTGTTTTATTTATTTTATTATTATTTTAAAATAAACAGTGTTTGACCATCAGCATTGTTATGTGATTGTGGAATAGTAATTCCAACTCTTGTCGTGATGTAGGTCTGTCTTGTCTGCTTGAGGAACAACTTTGGAACCGAGCTTTGAACTGACGTTTCAATTTGCTGTGGTCGAGAATTCCTAGTTCGAACTGTAAGATTAGAAGTCATTGCTTCTCATTAGTTGTTAAAAAGGTCCTTGAAGCCATGGTTTCTCAGATATCAGTCTTTTCAGCAACCAAACTCAGAGTCCATCCTTTGTAGGATTTAAAGATGTACCTGCATGTATGTTTAATGTACCTGCACTGACATCAAGAGTTTGTTTGCATTCATATTGGTTAGTGATATCGTCATTTGAACCATTTATGGGTTCACTGTCAACCTTATTTGTGCTAAAGGCGAATATCTTTCCAGTAGGAACCCATCTAAGACCAACTGTCTTGAAAATTTTACCCGTCGGTTTCCACCTAAGACAAGACAAGGATTCAATTGTTTTTCTTTATGCCCAATGAAAGTCTTTTTGATTGAAAACCTAATGTCATAATGGGATCTGTCTTTCTGTTTCTTTTCTTTGCAAACCTTGTTTGCTCTACGGGTTTGTTTCTTGTTGTTGTTCTTATTAGAAAGGAACCTTGGCACGTAGTTTACTTCATTCAGTAATTATTGTTACAACAAGAATCCATGATTGGCATTAAAACACATTTCTGACATGTTGAGCAATACCAAAATGTTTTGGAGTCAGAAAAACTACTAGAATCCTAGAGTTTTTCTGCTTGGGCGACAGTCTTTTTGTACCGCAACTACTCTTAGATGCCTGCCAATTCCTATTACTTTTCCGTTATTGATCCTAGGTTAGGTGGCTACCAATTAGCCTGTCTTTGTGATCTATCAGAAGGTATCCACAAACATAAGGTTCTGAATTTTCCTATTGCTTTCCTGTGTCCTTTTCCGTACTTCCTCTATTTAGTGATTATGAACCATGTCATTTGAGCTATAACCTAGATGAGCCATGGGCAATCATTTGGATGAGGTTTTGGCAACATCCGATTCTCTTTCCTTATGCAAATAATGTGTAATTACTGGTTTTTGACAATCGTTATTGACATCAACTTTTGAGGCAAACCTGTTGCTTATGAAATCTAGGTCGGTTATACTTAATGCTAGTCGGTTTTGATCTAACAACTGATTGGTTACTACTGATGTTGAAAAGTCGGTTTCCCCAAGATTGAGATTTTGCAAACATAGTATTACATACTATATTTCCTGTTAATTTTCCTTATTAAACTCATTTTTTTAATGCTGCCAATTGGCCAACCCATTTTCCTGAAGTTTGAGCATTTGAATATAATCATTATTTGCAACAAAAGAATTTGTGTGTTCCTATGTTCTAGCTCACGTAGTCTTGATAAATCAAACATTTCTTTGTAAATTGCCCCCCCTTTTCAAAGTCTCCTTTTTCCCTTAATTAATTGTAGCCACCATATGTTCTATATCGTTGTTTATTGTTTGGATATTGCATCTATGTCATCTTTAACCTTGCTTCATTAACTTTTTGTAATTCACAAATAGACCTATTTGCCTTCTATTAAAACTTGATTTTGATATTTTAAGTTAAAGATAGACACAAGTGTCATTCCATTCCTTGAAAAAATCTTTTTGAAATTGAGCAACAGTCTTTTGATACCAAATATTATCAAATTATCGAGGGATTGAATTTGTGAGTTTAGTTGTCTTTTTATCATTAATTTGCAAGCAAAGGACATGTGTCATGGACATAAATTCAGCATTCTGGTCAAGACCTTCGTCCCCATATATTGAATTCAGGTTTGCTACATTAACTGTTGTCCTGTAAGCAAAAACAGTTGAATTCAGCAGTCTTTCGTACTCAGCCATTGCTTCTTCATCATATAAGGGTTAGAATATCTGCATTCAATCATCATGGGCATCATTCCTTGTACTGCTGTTTAGTATCCTTTCTCTTTTGATTCTGTCCCATTGCTTTCTGTGTTAACCTAAACTAACATCCAAATGCATTGTCCGTATCAACCATTCCCTTAGTAATCTGAATCTGTCTTTTCATTCAACCCATGATATCATAACTCTCTTTATGGAGTGCTCATTCATCAATCTACTTTCTTACCTGATTCCACATGTAGGATCAGTGTATCACCGGAATTTCGGTAATCGAGAGTTGAGTGTATTGTGGAAAAGTAGTTGCGTGTCATTACAGAAATTTATCATCCAAATACATCCTTAGACCTTTATGACCAACTGGAAACTGTTTCTCAGTACTTTAAAAGCAGCCATAGATCCAATCTCTTGAAATTCTTCTTTGTCAAGTTGCTTGTCTAATTTGATCCCACATTTAGAACTTTGTGCCTATAAAATTTCAACATCTTGACCAAAGTGTTGCAAATAGACGTTTGAATCCATACTCGGTTTTCGAGTTCCTTTTAATTTTGTCAGTGAAAGAAGCTGAGGTGTGAATAAAGTAGTCCGTAAAGAGACACATGCAACTCTTTTTTGCTTTTAATCTAGAATTTGTTTTTCATTTTGAATTCAACACGAAGATAAAGTATCTTTCGACCATTGACCGAGAATTATGAGTGATAAATGATTGAAAGGATCTTAATGTTATGAATGTTGTATTGAATCTGTGATTAATTGAAAGTAATTAATTTCCACTGGATTTTACAAGTCAAAGATTTAAAATAAACCGAGAAAACTAAGTTCATTCGTGGATTTTACAAAATGCGTGAGAATGAAACCGAGAAAGTTTAACTTTGTTGTTAATTAATTGTCCTTAATTGTCCAATTAAAGTCCAAAGTCCCTTGTACTTAGTTCCCCCCCCTTGAAGTTTGTATGTCTGATGTTATTTATAGATTAAACGTTTATTTAATGAGATACTCAATTCAGGTCAATACCACCTGATGCGTTGGATCGACTCTATTCAAAATGCCTACATTAGTCCTTTTAATTGACCTTGTTTTCGGGAAATTAGGGTTTCATCAAACTTGGGTTATCAATGGACAAAACTAATCACTTTTAGTCAAAAACCAACAACTTTTCTTGATCAATGAACAAAGACGCAGTCACTTTCTGATCAAAACGCAAAACGCTCTTCTATGATACAAAAAGGCAATGTTCATTGAGTCAAAACGCAGACTTTCATGATCCCAAACGCAATGTAAAATAAAAATTAGGACAGAAATGGTTTAGTCAAAACGCAATGATGGTCCTTCAAAATGCAACCTGTGAGACAAACGCATCACACAGTACCAAAACCAATCGCAGTTACTTGAGAAAAAAACGCAACGACATGCGATCAAAGACGCAATGTCTTCAAATCCAAACGCAAGCGCCTTGAGATCCGAAAACCAATGTCAACAAATCAAAACGCAAATGACTTGAGAACCAGAAACGCATTGTCTTCAATCAAAACGTAATGAACTTGAGAACCAAAACGCAAACGTCTTCAAATCAAAACTCAACGAGTTACAAATGTCACTTTCAAGTAAGTTACTTGTTTATCTTTATTCTCAACACGCAACCAATAATTTTGTCAAAACTCAATGACTAAAAAAACTTCAAACTATCATGATTTCACCCATTTATCCACGAACTAGAGTATAGACCCTTAATAATTGATACACGAGATTGTTCAAATCACAAAAGTAATAACTTTAGTCATTTTATAGCCACGATAATGAAAGATAAACTATGATGGCTTTTTCTTTGCTTTTTATTTCGAACCAAAACAACAAAAAAAATACACGAATTTTGATTTTTAAACCACAAATCAAACACTAAACACCCGAGGCTCTGATACCAAATTGTCGGTTACCCTTAATCACTTCACTTCATTACTTGTTGCTCGAATTCAAGTAGAAAAGAGAAGGAAATTAGAAGAAGTTTAGAGAGAGAAACTAGAGAGAGAAAATGAAAGAGAATGGGAAGTTTACTTGCAAATTGAATGTTTAGGCTTGGAGCAGGCCCGTTCGCTTAGGTCTTGAAGTTTCTGATCTAAGTGATATGTGTGATCTATTGGCCCATTTGAGGCTCGTTGATTCTCCAGATGTATAGGAATTCACCACAGACTCTTCAAGAGTTTTCTCAGTCAAAGGAATGAGATTTCATATCACTAACTCATCTCCTTCTTAATCTACGGATCAGTTTAGATGGAATAAGATACTTCCATTAAAAGTGAACATCAATACTTGGCGTATCATTCATAAGAGAGTCCCAACAAGATCAAACCTAGACTACAGATGGATCGACTTGGACTCCGTTCGCTGCCCTATTTGTGATGATGAAATAGAATCGGAAGAACACATCTTTGTCATGTGCAATGTGGTTCGTGAAGCATGGAAGAATATTATGTTGTGGTGGAAGATTAATAATACATTTGTTAACAACTTAAACGATGCTATCAACCTAGAGGATCGAGTCTCACTTCCTACCAAGCTCTTAAAGGTTTTTGATGTGGTGGTGCAAATCACCCTATGGTTCCTTTGGAAGTTTAGGAACAACGTTGTCTTCTCCTCCAAGCGACCATGTGAAGAGCTTATATTCAATGACATTAAGCTCTACTCATTTGTTTGGATATCGAATAGACTTAAGAAATCTTCTATGAATTAGATAGTTTGATTTAATAATCCATGTAATGCTCTCTCATCCACCTTGTAATTTATTTCAAGCTTCTTGGTAGTTCTAATAAAAATTTCCGTTCAAAAAAAAGATAGGCCAGTTGGTCAAAACCTAATAGTGGATTTAAGTTCATTAGGTTTAGGATTTGATATGCTTGTTTAATAAGCTATCTATTTATTATATTTTTTTACCGGCGAATTTATTAAAATAGCAAGAAGCTAGTAGGAAAATTACATAATATATGTACAAGCTAATTTTGGATTCAAGATCCAATCAAATCAAATCAATCGGGGTTGGATTTTTGCACCTATAACGCAACCAAAAGTGTGACAAAATATTAAATTCATCACCTAAAGTGTGTTAGGATCTGATACTAGATAGATCTTCTAGCCTATGTGGTTGTATAATACTTATGTAATCACAAGTATATACGTGAGAGACTCTAACACTTGTTTAGGCGGAAACTAAACAATGTAATATAAAGAAGAACAAATATAAACAATGATCCTCTATGGATCTTTCTATTGATAATAAATTGTTTTTGTGCTTTTGTAATTGGTGCCGAACCCTAATGCTAAAGGTTTCTTTTATAGAGAAGAAACCCTAAATTGGTCAACAAGAAAACTAAAATCACGTAAGAGATATACATCAATCTCTTCCTAATTTATCTCATTCCTATATTAATGAGATAATACTAGAATATAACTATAATTCCTTAATTACATTAATTACGTCTATAAATAACAATCAGCAGATTCTATCTCTGTCAGCAGAAACGAGAACATGACCAGCAGAAACATAATCAGCAGGAATGCTACTTGAACTGTCAGCAGGAACGACTTAATGCTATCAGCAGAAACGAACATCTCTAACAGCAGAAACGACACTTAGTCGTTTTTAATTTGTCCCAACAATCCTCCCCTAAACTTGGTTTTGACTCCGTTAATTCCAAGTTTCTAGATAGATCTTCGCGAAGCAAGAGGATTGAGTAACAGCAGAAACAAGTACCAGCAGATACAAGGTAACCAGCAGCAACAAAGCAAGCAGCAACATTAAAGAACAGCAACTTCCAGTCTTTGCAGCAACTATTCGTCACAGCTCTTCAGCACTCCATGCTATCAGCAACATTGACAAGTATGTACATCAAATCATAAAATTGCAGTCTATCCTCATCACTTCCAGGTGTGTTAACTCCTGTGAGAGGTGAATCATTGAAAAATGTAAATGGATTTGATGTCTCTTTACCAGTTAGCCATTAACTCTGGAGTAGTCAGTTCTTTGGCCACCAGAAAGGTGTATGTCCATGGTCAACTGAGAACCATTTCAACTCTCAGTACTTGAAACATTGGTGAGTTGAATACCATATGGTTTTTGGCAAACCATTACAGCCATCAACGGATTTGATATGCCTTTACCTGTAGCCGTTTGCTTAGGGCTAGTCAATCCTTTGGCACCTAGAAAAGGTAAATTCCATGGTGGATTGAGAACCATATCAACTCTTTTGTACATGAAACTTGGTGAGTTGATGGACCATCCACTTTTTGGTAAAGTGTCAACCATCTAATATGGATTTGCATGTCTTTACCATAAGCCATAATCTTATGGACTAGTCAACTCTTCACTTAGACAAATATGGTGAGTTGAAAACCATACAATTTTTAGTAAATTGTCAACTATAAACGGATTTGAGAAGTCTTTACCAAGAGCCGTTTGCTCCTGGACTAGCCATTTTTCATCCCAACAGGAATATGGAAAATGAATACCATCCAGGTTTTGGTAACCTGGCAACCATCAACGGATTTGAGTTACACACCAAAGCCGTTTGCAATGGTGAGCCAGACTCTTTCTTGGCTGTTAGCCATGGTGAGCTGAAAACCATTTGTCGTGCAGTGCAAGCACTAACACCAAAGTTACACAACACTATACTATCAATAAAACTAACTAAGAGTACATATCAACTAAGACACAAACTTACATAGGAACAGATGCAAGACACTCATAGGATTCTCGTAAGCCAGCTTGAACTGTCTGAATAACATTCCCAGCAACAACAACATCCCGACAGTATGAGGGTGGAACCGTGAGCCTGTGGCGTAACATCCGTTCAAGCAGTGTAGCCCGGATAGGATAGACCTTGTCCACAAACATATACACAGTTTTCCCATTCGTTAAGTCCAAGACATGAACAGAGCTCTTGGGATACAACTTCCAGCTGCTCACAACCCATTCATCTTGTGTTCTCCAAAAATCTTCCACATCATCAGAATGAAGGGACTGACACAACAGATTGACATCCCTCCAGAGGTCCAAACCAACATCCACATCTGGGTTCAGCCGAAAATACCTATTCATCCGTCGACGTAAAAGAAGAAGGTCCTCACGATAGACATGAGGTAGCAACTGTTTCAGGTAGAAAAAGGACTTTTGCCGTCGATTTTCCTGATAATACACATGATAATAAGTGGTACTAAGCGGGCAACGCACAATCTCCCAATCTTTGAATGCACCATACGGAAGAGGAGGAATATAATTCTCCATGTCATCATCACTCTCACTCTCAGAACTGAAAAAATCTTCAACTGGTTTATCCCATAAACAGTCATCACTTCTCACTCCACGATGTTTACGACGAGTCCGAGGAGGAGAAGAGGCATAATCAGAAACAGTTTCAACCTTAACCCGTGGATCAACAATCTCATCATCAGGAAGCTTGTCCACAACCACAACACCAGCACCAGAAATATACTGACCCCGAAAGAGAATCTCAGCTAGCACTTCATCATCCGAGTCAGGGTCAGCAGCAACGCGAGACATACCTATCTGCTCGTCCTCATCACTATCCAAGAAAAACTCATTAATACCTCCTGATGTGGGTTCAAACAGAACATCAATTGGTATGTGATCAGTAGAGACAGGTGACGGGGAAGAACTATCAGCAGAATCTGCAAATGGTGAAACTCCACTCTCACGGTGTGAACCAGCAGAATCCATTGCTGCTGAAGTGGGGACAGTAGAAGCAGTAACATTAGTACCAAGTGTACCACCAGCAGTATCGGGAACAGCAAAACCAGCCATAGGAGGAGCCGAACCAGCAGGTTGAAAGCTACCACCACCAGCAGAATCAGGATCATCAGCATGTTGTGTGGAAGCAGCAGGAACACCCGATGGCTGTGAAGTATCACGGTCAACCCTTTGTCTTTTAGAGGGAGGCTCAGAAATGACAGGCTTGGGTCGAAATAGATTATACTGAGCACTCAACAAGCGATCTTTTTCAAGACGTCTGCAGATATACTCGTACTCTTCAATCAACTGTTGTTTAGACATAGCCTTGACAGCTTTCATCGTGATAGTACCATTATGAGCTGCACACCACTGATTTTTAACCAAGTTACGCATCATTTGGGTGACTTCAGATTGCTGCATCGGCTTACCCTTGAGAGCTCTATAACGTAAATCTGCCAGGGCTCGCTTCTTCTTTTCCTTAATAGCAGTCATGCGCTCAACAAAGTTTGCCTCGGTTACATCCGCTCCTAACAACTCGCGTGCCAATGCAGGATTTGACCCAACTTGCATCATCTTTTCTTCTAATGCAATCTGAGTTTTATGGTACCAATCTTTTTGTGATTCTAATGTTTTAACAGCATTCTGATATGCCTGAACTTTAATGTAACAATCATTATACAATCTATCAAGATTATTATACATATTATTAATATCATTAATTTTAGAATCACAACCAAGGGGACAATTTTGTACCTTAGGAGAAATCCCCATCAAAGCAAACCACATTTCAGCATCAAAAACACCAACACTACCATTATCAGTAAAGAAGTCCAGCCATCAACTCATATACCTTCTCAACCTCACCAGTCTGTTTTCTCCGCAGATCCGATCAATTCCACCATGAATCTACTGAGACCAAAGCTTTTGGTTCGTCTGTCTTAACTTCTGTGACCTTAAAGGCAGAATACCTAGCCTTATCATCAACTGACTTCACATTACACTCCCTAGCAAAATGTCCAATTGAAGACATTTGTACATCTAACCTTCCCTTCTGTCAAATCTGGCAAGTTGCTTATTGTTTGTAGTCATCTTTCGTCACTGTCTTCTTCTCAATTTGTTAATCCTCAAGGAGAGCATAGCCTTTTGCACTTTACTCCGAATTCTCCATCTCCAGAACTGATCATCATAGGTCAAAGTCTTTCATAAGATTCATATCTTGATCTGTCATTCAGCAACAAAAGAATGCAAACACATTCCAGTTATGTTGTCAAATGACCTGATCTGATAAACGATGGAACAGAATACTTTGCTGATCAGAAATAAGTAGCTCTGAGCAGAGCTGGCAGCTCCAATGAAGGCAGAATGAGTGGGAGCAGCAGCACTTTCACGACCATAACTAAGACCAATTCGACATCAAGTCACAAGTGACCTTAGTTTGTTATAACAGGGTCATCAAAGCTCATTGAATAAGGCCACCTCTTGTATTTTAAATGCAAGGCAACTTGTGACCACGAAGAAGGAAGTGCTCTTAGAAACTTCAGGTTGATGTCATCATTGTCTGGCCTTGCCTGCACATGAATTCAACTGCCTCGGAAAATCTTCTAAACCTGTCATATCCCTGTGTGGGCCATCCTTCTCTGTCACTAGAGAATTCTGTAAAACTACTGCTTGAGCATGGTCTTCCTACATCACTTTGGAATCTTCATCCCACCAAACCATAGCCTAACTGCCATCCAATATCCCTTGCATCATATATATGAAAAATCGGTGCATATGATCTTCAGGTAAGCCTGAAGCACAAGTACTCACCTTATTCTCCCTTTGTACAGCAACATGCTCATCAAGAGAGACAGGAGGATGAACAATTGTATTTCCTTTCGCATCTTTTCCCAACCTCTTTGGACTGTTTCCTTGCTGAACAATCCTCCAAAGATTATGATCAGCGTTCTGTATCCAGTACTCCATCTTCATAGCCCATATCTCATATTTTCCTTCTCTAGAAAAGAAATTTTGCATTGGCAGAGATAGTGGCTGTTTGGAACTGTTGAAACTGTTGTGACTGGACATTGTTAGGGTTTTGAGGGTACTGCTGACCAGTCTGGTTGGTCTGAGTAGGTTGAGTCTGTTGAAAGTGAAACAGCAGTTGATGAGTAGGATAGATTGATTGTGGTTTGAACCTGCTGATAGTTTAACACAGGTTGTGAGAAAGCAGTTTGAGTAAATCTAGGCATTGTTTGAGTAGGTTCAGATATGAATGATTCTGAGGTATCATCTTGAGTGAATGAAGGTAAAGCAGATGGATTAGGGATAGGATAAGTGAATGGTGACTGAGTAGGTATAGAAGGCATGGGTTCTGACATTGTTAACAGTTAGAGAAACAAAGTTTTGTTATGGTAACAAGTGATTCTTCTTTATCAAAGGCTCTCTCCAGGCTCTGATACCACTTGTTAAGGAATCAAAACTAGAAGATCTTCTAGCCTTTGTGGTTTAGTATAGTACTTATGTAAAAAATCACAAGTATATACTGAGAGAACTCTAACAATTGGTTTAGGTCGAATAACTAACAATGCCATATAAAGAAGAACAAATATAAACAATGATCCTCTATGGATCTCTTTATTGATAATAAACTGTTTGTGTAATGCGTAATGAGTACAAAACCCTAATGCTAAAGGTTTCTTTTATAGAGAAGAACCCTAAATATCTAACAAGATAACTCAAAACTCTAAGAGATATACATCAATCTCTTCCTAATATATCGCATTCCTATCTTCATGAGATAACTCTAGAATATAACTATAATAGAACATAATCAGCAGGAACGGCTTCTAAGTCTTCCAGCATAAACTCTATAATATAACCAACAGAAACCACTTAATGCCATCAGCAGAAATGAACATCTCTAACAGCAGAAACGAACATCTCTAACAGCAGAAACAACACTTAGTCGTTTTTAATAATTCCCAACAACTTTCCTTTGCTTGTTGCATACGACACCTTGTAACAGTACAAGTACAACTTCGAGTCCAAACAGTTGTAATCAACTCAACAAGCAGCATTAACCCATGAGCCAAGCAACAATAACCTCTCCCTTGACTCAACAGCTCAACGTAATAACAAGCAGTACAAAAAATTTTATTGGCAGTACTAACCAATATGTAGCAGTACTAACCATCACATACCTGCTGTTACTTTTTCTTGCGTTTTTGATGCTGCTGCTCCTTTTAAGAACCGAAACATCAACCTTCTCTTGACGTTGCCAACATGTTGTTTCAATATAATCACATGATCTGGACGCCCTTTTAGTGACACTTTTTTAGTCACTAAATTGTCACATTGATAATCATACACATAACGATCAGAATTAGGGTTTTTTCAACTTCTGATTCATCCCCAAAATCAACCACGAACACTTTTTTTTAACAACCCTTTAAAAGTGTCGCAAAAACCCTAAAATCACCAAAATCGCCCATAACATCAAAACAGAAGATCATACCTTCTTTTTCTTCATAGCACGACATCAACAAACCTTGTAGATCCTAGATCGAGAGCCACATGGCTCTGATACCAATTGTGGAAACCTAAAGATTCCTTAGATCGTTTAAGCTCAGGTTGTTTAGACCTTTATCTAGGATAATATCAATGTTCATAAGTTATAAAAACAAAGCAGAATAAGAACAAAAATATTGAACAAGGTTTTACCAAACATTCTCCACAGCCCCAATATTATTTGATCAAGATAATACGGTTACATCAATGAACTGTAACAGGGATCAAAGATCCTTGAGGCTACACCTCCACTATACTAGACGTCTACATTGATCCAGTGTACACACACACACTTTTCTGGATACTCAAAACAATATGCCTAGACCTCCTTTTATAGCATAAGGAGTCAAGGCTTTACTGAAATCTATTATAAAGATTTAATGACGATAATATTTATTTTTGCCAAAATTAAATATGCATCTTTTGACCAAATCTTCATTTTGACCAAATTAAAATTTCTTCTATGACCAAATTAAATATTCATCTTTATCTCTTTTTGACCAAATCTTTATTTTCTTCTACATCTTGTAGAATCCCACAATGACGACTTTGGTCCTTTTGTTTCCATCTTGTTTCATTCGTGTTTTGTCTTTTCAAATCCTTATAGTAATTCCCAACAATCTTCCCCTAGTTGATAATGACAAAACCAAATAAGCACGAACTTCCCCTGAAGTTGATATATGAATGAAACTTCCCCTTAATCCATACTATACCACCAAGAATCAACAAGTTGCAAATCATCAAATCTTCTTCCCCTTTTTGTCAATATCAAATAGGAGACTAAAGTATGCAACTTTGATCTTCACAACCACAAACCAATATTACACTTCCAATCCAAGTATTCCAATGTCCCAAATTTCCCTCCATTACGCACCTTAAGAAAAATGAACTTGAGCAGTAGAAACTTACACTAGCAGTAGTAACAAAGGCTAGCAGTAGTAAAAACCTTCATCTTGATGTAACATATAAATGGTTAAACATTTTAACATTAAGCTTCCCCTGAAACCCATATGTTAACCATTTCTTGAATCTTCAATTCTGTAGGCTCTATGTAATGATTACTGATGAAGAAAAATTAAGTATAACGAACTTGATGTAGAAGTAGAATATCCCAAATTTGTATCTTATGTCTTGCACTATAATATGATAAGAACTCATAATCTTCTTCTTTTTTTTTTTCGTTTTATGAGTATGACCTCGTTCATCTTGATAAATCCGCAATCTATACATGAGTCACTAAGCCAAGTGATAGTAAATACCTGTGAGTACTACAATGTATCTCCTTTCATCAGGTAAAAACTAGTTTTATCAAGTCTTCATCATAAACCGTATATAACCAAGCAAGTTATCTTCAAGACCAAAAGATATAATAAGAACACACATCTGAAAAATTCCACTTCATCTTCAAATAAGCAATATACAATCATCTCGTATTCAATTTTATCAATAAGTCACAAACAAGCTTTTATTTCAATTAGATACCAAAAAACTAATTATACCAAGAAACCTTGTATAATTACAATTACTGAATCGTATTGCATACAAAAAGGTAGAAAGGACGATCAGTTAAAAGATTTGTTATAGAAATTTACTCCAAAAAATCATAAAAACACTTTTACCATAAATCGGTTTCTTGAAATTTAGGGTTTAGAGGTTTCTTCAAAAACATTGAATTCTGATCGAGAGCCACAGGCTTCTGATACAATTGTGGAAACCAATAAAGGTTCATTAGATCTTTGTAGCATTGGTTGTTTAGACCTTTATCCTAGGGATAAATATCAATGTTCATAAGTTATAAAAACAAAGCGGAATAAGAACAAAGATATTCAACAAGGTTTTACCAAACATTCACCACAGCCTAATATTATTTTGATTCAGATAATACGGTTTCCATCAATGAACTGTAACAGGGATCAAAGGATCCTTGAGGCTACACCTCCACTAATTAACTAGAAGTCATACATTGATCCAGTGTAACAAACACACACTTTTTTGGATACACAAAGAAAATATGCTAGACCTCCTTTTATAGCTTATGGAGTAAGGCTTTTCATGGAAATATTAAAATATTTTAAGGAGAAATATTTATTTTGTCCATTTAATATATGCATCTTTGACCAAATCTTCATTTTGACAAATTAAATATTCATCTTTGACCAATTCTTCATTTTGACAAATTATATATAATCTTTATCTCTTCATCATATCTCTTTTTGACCAATTCTTTATTTTATTTACATTTGTTAGAATACCACAATGACGACTTTGGTCCTTTTGTTCATTTTTGTTTAATTCGTGTTTTGTCTTATCAACCACAAATATTATTCCCAACACTTGAGGGACAAGCACAACACAAGTGTTAAAGGGGTATTTGATGAGGTGTCATTTTATACACTTTTTTAGTGTCATTTAACCCCTAAAATCATGCAAATATGCCCAAATATTTTACTTAATTGTTTCTTTTTCATATTTTCGCATTTAGGAAGCATTTGGAGGAAAGACACGTGACTTGGGCTCGATTTGAGAAGAAACGGGACAAAGACACAAGAGTTGGTTTTACAGTGCGTGGAGACGGCGTCTGAATATGTTGCGAAATCCATCAAGTTTAACGGAGATGATGTGTGACGCCGTCGTAGTAACCGACTCAAAAGAAGCCCATAGAAGATTCGGCGGGCCGACGATGTCAAGATTTCAAGCGACACCGTTAGACCCTGTTTTTTATATATACAAACCCTATTTTTCATATTTTGAGGAGGAAAAAACATAAAGTATTGAGGTATATCTTTGTAGCAGCCATTGTGGTCGAATTTTAGGGTCTTTAAACCCTTTTGTACTCACTCATACTCCATGTTTAATTGAAGTGAAGTTCTTTTACCCTTTTAATCATTCAATATGTCTATATGTGTTTGATTAATTGTTCTTCGCTTTCAATTAACATGCTTGGCTAAATCTAATTGTGTTTGCTTATGATTGCATGAAACTTAGTTGTTATATCTTTTATTATTGCTTCTTGTTGATGGTGTGCACGTTAGGATTTAGAAAACTAGCTATTTGATTGTATAGCATAGACGTCTAGGGAAATGTTAGGATTAAAATACATCTTAGTGTTGCTGAAGTTAATGCTGCCAGTTATGATTGTTACTGCTGCTGGCTATGTTTCTACTGCTGGTGAAGTTCAGAGAAAATACTCTAAGTCATTACTACTGCCAGTTGTAAAGTTACTACTGCTAGTATTAGTTACTACTGCTAAAAGAGTTTCTGATGTTAGAGTTTAGTTAGTACTGTTAGATCAAGTTAGTACTGCTTATGTGATAAGCATAAGATATTTTAGGAAAAGATACGTATAAGTTATTTGATTAGAAGATCATGATATCTTAGGAATATATTGTAAACCTGTTAGGACTCCTTAGTGTATAAAAGGAGGTCCTAGGGTATAGAATTTAGACATATCTCATCTAGAAATCGTTTTGTTATAGCTTCAAGGTTTTGTAAACCCTAACACTATTAAGAGTGTTCGTTTTATATTGAGGCTGAAAGTTTGGTAAACTGTTTTGTTATTCATATTATTCATTACTGTTTTATTTATTATTCTTCTTAGTATCATAGACTAGATTCCACAGTCTTTTATATATTCAATCAAAGGTTCTACCATAGTTGCCTTGGATTTATTCAATACAACTAAGCCTTTTACAAGCTAAGCAAGATCTATTTAAGTGGGATCAACAAGTGGTATCAGAGCTTGTTGAGAAACTTTGAATAAGAAGAAACAATCTACACATACCAGATCTATTTGTTTGTGAAAACATAGAGTCAATATCTGCACAAGTGGTTGCTGCTGCAAAACTTCTAGTGCTCAATCCAAATGAATTCGAGCTATGGAAGATGAGGATCGAACAGTACTTCTTAATGACTGATTATGCTCTTTGGGAAGTAATAGTAAATGGTGACTCACCTCCACCAAAGAAAACTATTGATGGTGTTGAGCAAACATATCCTCCTACAACTGCAGAAGAGAAGTTAGCAAGGAAGAATGAGTTAAAGGCAAGAGGTACTCTGTTGATGGCTCTTCCAAATGAACATCAACTAAAGTTTAACTCCTACAAAAGTGCCAAGTCTCTGATGGAAGCTATAGAGAAGAGGTTTGGAGGTAATAAGGAGTCAAAGAAAGTACAGAAGACACTTCTTAAACAGCAGTATGAGAATTTCAATGGAAATAGCTCAGAAGGACTTGACCAGATTTATGATAGGCTGCAAAAGCTTATCAATAGTAGAGATCCATGGAGAAACTATTTCTCAATAAGATTTGAATCTGAAGTTATTGAGAAGTCTGCCATCTGAGTGGAAGACTCATACCCAGATTTGAAGGAACAAACCAGATTTAGAAACTCTAAGCATGGATGACTTGTACAACAATTTGAAGATTTATGAAGCTGAAGTCATGGGGTCACCTAGCACAAGCCAAAACATACAAAACGTAGATTTTGTGGTTACTAATTTCCACGGGCAAGCATCAATAAAGCAGTTAAGACTGCTCATGGTGTTTCTGTTGCTAACTCCAAGGCTAATGCTTCTACTTTACCAAATGTTGATAGTCTGAGTGATGCAGTAATCTACTCCTTCTTTGCTAGTCAGTCTAACAGCTCACAATTAGACAATAAAGACCTAAAGCGAATTGATCTTGATGATTTAGAGGAGATGGACTTGAAGTGGCAAATGACAATGCTAACAATGAGAGCAAGGAGATTTCTCAAGAAGACAGGAAGGAATCTAGGTGTTAATGGGACTGATACCATTAGCTTTGACAAGACCAATGTGGAATGCTATAATTGTCACAGAAGAGGTCGTTTTGCTAGAGAATGCAGGGCTCCTAAGAATCAAGACAACAGAAATAGGGAGACAACTAGAAGGACTGTGCCAGTTGAAGAAACTACTTCAAATGCTTTAGTATCTTAGTGTGATGGCTTTGGCTATGATTGGAGTGACCAGGCTGAAGAAGGACCTACCAATTTTGCACTTATGGCTTATACTTCTTTAGTTCTTCAAGTTCTTCAAGCTCAGACACTGAGGTATTAACTTGTTCTAAAGCAGTTTAAATCTTCATGAAAATTACTTCAAAGAACATTATGATAATTTGACAAAAGATTTTAATAATTCTCAATTAAATGTAGGAGCTTATAAAGCAGGTTTAGAATCTGTAGAGGATAGACTAGATATGTATAAAAAGAATGAGGTTGTTTTTAAAGAGGACATAAAGATTTTAAAACTTGATGTTATGTTGAGAGATAATGCTCTAACAGAGCTTAGAAAGAAATTTGAAAAAGCTGAAAAAGAAAGAGATGATTTAAAACTTACCTTAGAAAAGTTTGAAAATTCATCTAAAAATCTAAGCAAACTGTAAGAGATTCAAGTATGTGATAAGTTCAAGACTGGTGTGGGATATGATAGTTAAGTGTTTGATAGTCAAGTGAATGATAAGTACAAAACAGGTGAAGGGTATCATGCAGTTCCAGCTCCATATACTGGGAACTTCATGCCCACTAGACATGATTTGGTACTTGCTAATAAGGATGAATATGTCTTTAATGAGTCAGTAACTAGTGTACCTGATGTTGCAACAAGTGAAGCTAAGACTAGTGAGTCAAAACCTAAGTCTGTTAGTGAACCACTTATTGAAGATTGGATATCTGACAGTGAGGATGAGAATGAGACTAAGTCTAAGTCTACACAGAGAAAACCTAGTTTTGCTAAAGTAGAATTTGTTAAATCTAATGAGCATGTGAAATCATCTAGGGATTCTGTTAAGAATGTAAAGAACAATAAGCAAGCTAAATAACCTAGGAAAAACAGTCAAAGTCCTAGAGGTAACCAGAGAAACTGGAATAATTTGATGACTCAAAAATTAGGAAGTAATTTTGAGTTTAAAAATAAGGCTTGCTATGTATGTGGAAGTTTTAACCATTTGATCAAAGATTGTGATTTCTATGAAAAGAAAATGGTGGGAAAACCTGTATGGAACAATGCTAGTAGGGCGAATCACCAAAATTCTCAAAGATTGACTCACCTTTATCCAAAAAGAAATTTTGTTCCAAGAGCAGTCTTAATGAAATTTGGCCTTAAAACATTTAATACTGCTAGGCAAAACTCTTCAAGAGCACCAGTATCTATTAATACTGCCAGACCAATTAATACTGCTTACCCAAGACCAACTGTGAACTGTGCAAAGCCAGCATCAAATGTTTTTAATAGAGCACATTCACATGATAGAAGGCCCTTTAAAAAGTTTATAATAAATAAGAGCAGTAATTTTAATGAAAAAGTTAATACTGTTAGGGGAAATGTTACTACTGTTGGGCCAAAAGCAGTAGTAAGTGATCATAAGGGAAATGAGGCTAATGTTGTTAAGGCCTTAGCATGTTAGGTTTAGAGACCAAAGCAAAAAGTTTTAGGCCATGTCTCCAGACACAATGGTGCATCAATGAACTTTAAAAGATTTGACTATATTGATGCACAAGGCATATCCAAGTTAGTGATGGCTTGGGTCCCCAAGAGAAACTAATTTTCTTACCATTATGTGCAGGGCAATCCACAACAAGATTTGAAGGATAAAGGGGTGATTGACAGTGGATGCTCTAGGCACATGACAGGAAACAGATCCTATCTTACAGATTATGAAGAAATTGATGGAGGATTTGTTGCCTTTAGAGGTAGTACCAAAGGAGGGAAAATTACTGGGAAAGGTAAAATCAGTACAGGTAAATTGGATTTTGAAGATGTGTACTTTGTTAAGAAGCTTAAGTTTAACCTTTTTAGTTTCTCACAAATGTGTGACAAGAAGAATAGTGTTCTTTTTACATACACTAAATATGTTGTTTTATATCCTGACTTTAAGCTACTTGATGAAAATCAAGTCTTGCTTAGAGTTCCCATAAAGAACAACATGTACAGTGTTAACTTAAAGGATGTTGCTCCTTCAGGAGGTCTAACTTGTCTCTTTGCAAAGGCTACATTAGATGAATCTAATCTTTGGCATATGAGGCTTGGGCATATAAATTTCAAACTTATGAACAACTGGTATAAGGGAAATATTGTAGTGGTTACCTTCAAAAATTTTTTGAAAACTGATACACATGAGTTGCTTGTCAGAAAGGAAGAAACATAAAGCTTATTGTAAGACCATGACTATAAGCTCATCAGCCAACCTTTACTAATGTTGCAATGCGATTTTTTGTAGTCCAATACTTTTGTAAAGAGTATAATGAAAAAGATGTACTGCCTAGTTGTCATAGATGACTTTAGTAGATTTAGTTGGGTTTTCTTTTTAGCAACTAAGGATGAGACTAGTGGAATCCTTAAGGCTTTTATAACAGGAATAGAAAATCAAATAAATCACAGAGTCAAAATAATCAGATGTGACAATGGAACTGAATTTAAGAATAAGGAAATGAATCAGTTCTGTGAGATGAAAGGGATTAAAAGAGAATTTAGTGTTGCTAGGACTCCACAACAAAATAGAGTAGCTGAAAGGAAAAATAGAACACTAATAGAGGCTGCTAGGACTATGCTAGCTGATTCAAAGTTACCTACTACCTTTTGGGCTGAAGCAGTTAATACTACTTGTTATGTACAAAATAGGGTATTAGTAATTAAGCCTCACAACAAGACCCCTTATGAACTTTTCCATGGTAGAACACCAAGTTTAAGCTTTATAAGACCATTTGGGTGTCCTGTTACAATTCTCAATACCTTAGATCACCTAGGTAAGTTTGATGGGAAGGCTGATGAGGGATTCTTTGTTGGATACTCTATGAATAGTAAGGCATTTAAGGTATTTAACAGTAGAACCAGGATAGTAGAGGAGACCTTGCACGTTATTTTTCTTGAAAATAAACCTAATGTTGCAGGAGTGGACCAACTTCGCTTTTGATATTGATACACTGACAAAATCTATGAGTTATAAGCTAGTTGTTACATTAATTAATTATTAACTAGGAGCTAGAAAATACTAAATAACTCTAAGTGACCGAGATTTATTTGTTTCTAACACCTAGTCATGAGTATATACTGCAACCATTATGTACTCAAAATCCTCCATTCTCTTCTAGTTCAAAGGATTCTCCTGATGCTGGATTCAAACCATTAGGAGAGGAGGAAAATAAGGATGCTAAAGATCAAGAGGATGAAGATAGTGAAGTGAAAAATACAGAGGAGCCAAGAGTTAATCAAGAGAAGGATGAAAATTTTAATAGTATTAACATTATTAATATTATTAGTTCAACTGTTAATACTGCTAGCATAATGGATAATGCTGTTGATGAGAATATAGTCTATGGATGTGCCGATGATCCAAATATGCCTAATTTGGAAGAGATTGTCTATTCAAAAGATGATGAAGGTGTTGGTGAAGAGGCTGACATGAACAATTTGGATACATTCATGCCTATCAGTCCTATTCCAACTACCAGAATTCACAAGGATCATCCATTTGAACAAATCATTGGAGATTTACATTCAGCAGCTCAAACCAAAAGGATGAAAAAGAGTGTGATTGAACATGGTATGTTTAGTTCAGTGCAATAGAGGATCAACCACAAAGATTTTCAAAATTGTCTGTTTACATGTTTCTTATCACAAGCAGAGCCCAAAAAGGTAATCTAAGCATTAAAAGATCCAAGCTGGATAGAAGCTATGCAAGACGAGCTTCTGTAGTTCAAGTTACAACAGGTTTGGACCTTGATGGATTTACCATATGGAAAAAGAGCCATTGGTACTAAATGGGTGTACAAGAACAAGAAAGATGAAAGAGGCATTGTAATCAAGAACAAGGCTAGGTTGGTTGCACAGGGTTACACTCAAGAAGAAGTAGTAGATTATGATGAGGTTTTTGCTCTAGTTGCTAGGATTGAAGCAATTAGGCTGTTCTTAGCCTATGCTTTCTGTACCAAATGGATGTGAAGAGTGCATTTTTGTATGGCAAGATTGAAGAGGAAGTTTATGTCTGTCAACCTCCAGGGTTTGAAGATCTAGAGTTCCCTGACAGAGTTTATAAGGTAGAAAAGGCATTATATGGTCTACATCAAGCTCCTAGAGCTTGGTATGAGACTTTATCTACCTATTTATTAGATAATGGATTTCAAGAGGAGCAATAGATAAGACTTTGTTCCTTAAAAAGGTCAAAGGTGATATTCTACTAGTTTAAGTATATGTAGATGATATCATTTTTGGATCTACTAAGAAGAGTTTATGCATTGAGTTTGAGAAATTAATGCATAAGAAGTTCCAGATGAGCTCTATGGGTGAGCTTACCTTCTTCTTAGGACTACAAGTGACACAAAAAAATGATGGAATTTTCATCAATCAAGACAAGTATGTGGATGAAATTTTGAAGAAATTTGGCTTTTCAACTGTGAAGACAGCAAGTACACCTATAGAGACCTCAAAGCCTTTGATGAAGGATGAAAATACTAAAGATATTGATGTTCACTTATATAGGTCAATAATTGGCTCATTGATGTATTTATAATCTTCAAGGCCTGATATAATGTTTGTTGTATGTGCTTGTGCAAGATTTCAAGTCACACCTAAAGTTTTACATCTTCATGCTGTGAAAAGAATCTTTAGATACTTAAGAGGTCAACCTAACTTAGGCCTTTGGTATCATAAGGACTCACCATTTAATTTGGACAGGAAATCCACAACAGGAGGTTGTCAATTTCTTAGAAGCAGATTAATTTCATGGCAATGCAATAAGCAAGCTATAGTTGCCAATTCTACTACTGAAGCAGAGTATGTAGCTGCATCAAATTACTGTAGACAAGTGTTATGGATCCAAAATCAATTGCTTGATTATGCATACAACTTCATGAACACCACGATTTTTATTGACAATGAAAGCACCATCTACATAGTTAAGAATCCAGTGTTTCTAATAACGCTCCAAATATACATAAATTATCCTTCAAAAATACACTAAATATACACGTTAACGCATGAAATATTGCAAAGTTTGCTTGTTTGCTGTGTAATATTCATTTCAGGACCAAAAGCAAAGAATAGGACTAACGATGCAAAGAAATCCAGTTAAAAGAACTAACGGTCGTTAAAAGAAGGATCTAGAAGAAAAATTAAAGAGGAGTTAATGATTAAAGCCAAAGTGTGGCGCACAATATATTTTGTGTGGCGTACTTCTAAACGAATTAACTGCCATTTAATTAATCACCAAGTGCGGCGCATAATTTCTTGTGTGCGGCGCAATTTCCTGTCAGTTACTCCCAAATCATAAATGATTGCAATGATTGTGCAACCTTTCACTCCCCCAAATTATGCAACTGAAGACCCATCCTCAAGTATAAATAGAGCACGAATTTTGGAGGAAATCATCACTCAAATCATTCCATTCTTATCTTTCAATCATCAATCACAAGTTATAGTAGTTTTAGTAGTTCTAAGGAAGTCTTGAAGGTTAACCAACACCTTCATCACTTTCCGGGTAAAGAAGGAAGAAAAGTTCTAGGAAGTTGAAGTTGCTAGAGTTACTATAGTCAATTATTGTCTTGTTCTTGAAAGGCATTATAAGATTTGGAACCTCTACTCTTAGAATTTGGTAAAAACATGTTTCTATCTTTCGATAATATGAATTTTGAATTCACCATGATTATTATATGTGTTGTTATTATGATTGTTGAGTAGATTACCATGTTTGGTTAGGAGCTACATGATTATTATGGATCAAACTTCATTTTTGAATGAGCTTTTGGTATTAATAATATAAGTTTGATGCTTTTGAACTTGGACTCTTTAATCTTCGTTTGATCACCATTTATTCTAGATATAGGTCGAAAGACTCTGGTTAAGTGATTGATTTCCAAGTTGTTTGTCTATAACAACTAGACCTTAGCCTTGTGAGGATTGGCTAAGTAAACGAACATTAACCCAAGTATAAAAGGGTTTAACGCTATATCACATGTCTAACGAACTTGATGTAGCAAATTTATATTACTCATTATCAAACACGAATCACACTTAAAGCGTTTTTCATAATAAAAGATAAAGGCCGAAAGGGTTTTTCATTATGAACAATAGATAATCTTTTTAAGTAATTAAACATTCTTAAATCGATTATAATTTCATTCTTGAATCATTCATCTACTCAAGTTTGTCCATAATGTTTCTTGTTTCTTAACCAAACATGTCCTTAATTTCTTGAATCAAATCGTTATCTTTAGATCTGTGATAGTCTATAAGATAAGTACCTTTTCGTAATTTTATCGACTATTTCTTAGAATACCCAATCCCGTGGAACGACCTGGTCTTACCTAAAAATTATACTACGTACGTGGGTTATAATTTTACAAACTAAAATTTTTAAACTCGCCGTACAGTTTTTTGGCAAACTGACCAAGATTTCTTCAGAAAGTACGCCGCACAAAGTTTTTGTGCGTCGATGTTTCTGGAAAATTCAGAAAGTACGTCGTACTTTTACAAAAACAAAATCAGTTTAAAGATAAAAAAACACCAAAACACCAAACCCCAAAACCCACAAATTGTATTTTGACCATTTTGAAAATGTGGAGTTTATTCCTTGTGTTCATAATTGTCAACAACTTGTATTACCATAATTCATACATTAAAATTAAAAAAAAACCAAAAAGAAATGTTTGATGCATTGCTTGTTTAAATTTATAAATGCCTATGTGTATTTCTTATTTTCTAAGTGTTGCCTGCTTGACTTTAATATTAAGCATAATATGAAAAATAAAAATTAAAAACTTTAAAAATTTTAAAAAACTTAAAATTCAGGAAGTATGTCGTACTTCTTATGAAGTGCGCCACACTTTCCTGCCTAAAACCAAATAGATTGGTTGTTTCTTCGTTTTTGAACGAAAATCGCTTGCATTAAAAAATTCTATTTGTTTATTGATAATTTGCAAATGTAAGAAGCTATTTCAATTTGTTTTAACTAACCGACTAATAGTTGTTTTTATGATGTCTCATTCTATAAGAATTATGGACCCAAATTTAAGTCTCGAAAGGATTTTTTTTAGGAGATGATGTGATCATAATCTTGAGTGACAATGCTGAAGGGTCAAGAGATTGGAATTCTATGGAGTATCAAGACACAACTATTAGCAAAGGAAAGGAAGTCATTAACGGACTAAGTTTCTATAGGATGGAAACAGATGAGATTAGTGAGCGGTACATTGCTCAATGTTTCGTGAATGGTTTGGAGGCGTTTAATGGTGAAATTAACTTAGCATTTGAAGAGAACCTGATATCAAATGAGTTCACAGTTACGTTTTGTTTAGACTATAAGGTAAAGAGAGGAAAAAAGTTGGTTAAAAAGAGCTTATTGTTGCTTTAAAAGGAGAGCTCTACTTTGTAAAGTTCATCATAAACCCTAAAGAGGATGATTTCATACCCGAAGTCATTTTGGGAAGATCATTCCTAAGACTATCTCGTGGAATTATTGATTTCAGTAATGGGGTGATCACTATTTACCCCGAACTAGATCCATTTTAGGATGATTCTGAGAAAATAGGAAAGAGCTCAAATGATTGGGATTAATTACTCGATTTCAATTTTGATGATGTGCCAAAATCCAAAGAAGAACTTTCTCCATTTATATGCAAAATAGGAAAGAGCAATACTAACAAGAAAAGATCAATGGAGAACTTTAATCTATTCTATCAAGATGTTGGACCATCCGCGTCAGCTGGAAGATATTTGACCCAAAAAGAAGCGAAAAAGAGGAATTGGCAATCAATATTAGCCAAAGAAATGCTTTGCTGGAAGAAGAAAGGCATGTGATCAAAACTATGGCCTATAATGATAAATATAAGATGATACTAGATGGAATCTTGAAAGATAAGGTGGAATTGGATGGAAAGACTATGAAAAAAGATGAAGAAGCAGTGAAAAGAATTAAAGGTGAAGCGTTAAAGGAAAAAGAAGATCCTGGTGCATTTATATTCCCTATAAGACTCAAAGGGAAAGTTAACGAAAATGCACTAGCAGATACTGGATTGGACATTAACACCATGCCTTATCGAATCTTTGAAACATTAGGAAGGGAAGATATGAAGAAGGTTGATAGGGGAATAACAAATGATAGATCATACTCAGGCGGAAGCAATGGGAAAGCTATCTAATGTTCTTTGTCAAGTAGGAGTGACTACAATAATCGCAAAATTCATCATCCTGGATATACCAATCGACCGTGACGCACCAATTGTGGTTGGTCGAGGATTCCTACGTATGATGAGTAGTCTACTTAACACCTCGGAATGACTTTTCTCAACCTTTGATGGAATCTGTCATCAAACCTTTCGAGCTGCGAGATTAGACGTTCTGAGAACAGCTGAAAGTGATAGTGATGATGAAGAGGAATATATGATCAAGAGAAATAAGTTTGGGGCACCAATATATGGCCCAAGACCAGCTCCGTATCTAAACTGTGATAATCTAGAGGATCGATCATCAGCTATACAAGCAGTAACAAACCCGTTCAGAAAAATTAGTGTTTGGAAGAAAGCAGTTAGCTTCCTTGGTTCATTACCCGTACCACTTAAGCAAGTCAACTGGAAGCCTGATTATAAAGGATCATATATGAAAGAAGAAGCTACATGGCAGTGGCGGACGGAAATAAGACTAACTGATCTGTATGGGAACATCTATTTACAAGTGTTCACAACAAAACAGACCAAAAATTATCAAAGTACCACAAGTTGAGTGATATCATGTTACCCAACTGGTTTATGGAATAAAATATTATATCAGCTTGGAATAAAGAAGTAGCTATATACTCCCTCTCTATGTTTAATGTTATGTTTTTATAAAAATAAAAATCATATGTATAAATCCATAATGGATTGCATTTGATGTAAGGATGTTAATCCAATATATGATATATATTAAGCTAATGTGATGGATTGAGTTTATGTTAAAATTATGGCATGTGTATATTATAAGGTTTTTGTAACAAAAAAATATATATAAAGTAATCAGCAGCACTAAGGTAAGTGCGACCATACTTTTGAATAAGTTTCCTTGGATAAAACTTCCCAAACACGCAATAAACCTATTATAAAAATCTTTCACAAGCATACCCTTCAAGCACTTGTGTCCAATTTAAAACAAGTAATATGTTCAAAAACTCACAGTTTTGTAAATAGATAAACAATGATCTCAAATCATTTAGTAAGCAATTCAAGCTTAAATAAATTCAATGGTATACAACCATGTATCAAACATGTATTAGAAATCATGTGAAGAGCAAGTAAAGTCTTTAGTAAAAACATTCATGTAACGCTTATGAAATTGGAATCAATAAGTTATTTGGTAAAACGAGCATGTATTCTCACCCCGAAAATAGTTATGAAAACCATTAAAGAAGAAAAGATGGGGCTATGAACTCACCGAGGAGTGATGAAGACCAGAAGTAGATGAATCATCGGACGAGCGAGAAGCATCTAAGCACAACCTAAAAGATGTGATGCGGCTTAGAATAATAAAGAAGATCGATACGTAAAAATAAATCGAATGATCACGAGATATGTTTCCGAGATATGCATGGCATTGCATTATATCTTAACCGAAGTATTTTTATCCCCAAATTGGTATACAACCTGCACTTATACTACATTAAGTGTCTACTAAGTCTCGCTTAGCGATTCTTATCTTATTACTATGTGGCCGCACTTTTATTTCTCAAGAAAAGGCGTAAAACTATGTTGCTGAATTTTTAGTCAACTTTACAAGACCATATATCTTAACCTATAAAAGATACAAGGATGGGGATTTCACCCCTGGAAAGATACTTAAGTCTAGTTTCCAGAACATTAGGCCTTTTAATCTAACCATTTAGCAATCCACGGGAAATGAGTTTTTACTAAACATAACTCAAAACAGAAAGTTCGCTGAATTTCTAACACTTACGGTTTTGGACATAAATCCTATTCTATAATAGCAATCAAGTTTAATCCAAATATATATGAAAGCTTATTATGTCTATTGTTTAACCATGTTTTAAAACCTAACACTTTAGTGCAAAAATCTAGATTAAAATCCCTTTTTCAAACAGTAGTTCAGAACTGACTAGTTTCCATAAATCAGTCATATCTCACTCATCCGGAGGAGATATGGCTTTATCCAATTCGTAACATGTACCTTGAACTTATTTATACAACCCAATCCAATAATCCAGACCTTCTTAGGCCAAAAGTTTGCTGAATTAACCCATTATACTGCTGGTCTGCAGCAGTCCCAAATTTTCCTACCAAACACTAATTTTGACGTCTTTTCCAAACCGTAATAGCTATTAAAGTGAATCCTCTTGGAGAAGTTAGTTTAAGATGTATACTACTGAACCAAGCTTTAAAATGCAGAACTTTAGTGAACAATTATAGTGTTTAATCTGTTTTCCAAACAAGTGTCCAGATTCGATAAGTCTTTGTAAAATGGCCATAACTCACTCATCCGTAGGAGTTACGGCTATATCCAATTGGATACATTTACCTTAAATATATATCTACCCAACTATGTAGTTTAATCATAGGCTCCAGGCCAAAAAAAATTAGAAAGACCCACGTTTTGCTACTGATTCAAAACTGCTATTAATTTCTAACTCTAAATCATTCCAAGACTCATCCAAACGACTACTTAGCTAAATGCAATGCCACAACACACCTTATAAACATCATCTACAGCCAATATACTCCATAAAAAATATTAAACCAAAGCTAAAACATATCAGTACATGCATGCCTCAAGGAACCAAAATCAAACACATGCATCTACATACAAATTAGATAATAACTTATGGTTTTTAAGGATGACTTACAACACAAAATAGAAGAAGGAGAATTATCAAACACAACCCTTAGAGGGGTGTGTGTTGGCTGCCGATTACACAAGGACCAAACCAAGAACCAAAACAAACTTTCCAATATACCCAAACCTTTCAAAATTAAACCCTTGTTAACCCTCTTACTTTAAATCAAGTCAAAACCCTTAAAACTTAAAATCTTCCAAAAATCAAGAGCTCATAATCTCCTTGCATGATGATTTTTATTGATGAGGAATGATTAGGGTTTATTGTAGTATTGATTTAGGGTTAAAAGAAAGGGATTTGATGGAGATTTGAAAATGAAGATGGTGGTTTTGGTGTTGGGGCTGTCGAACCAAGAAGAAGAGTGGGAGAGGGATTCGACTGTTGGTTTCTAAGGTTTGTGTTTTATGTGTTTTGTGCCGTGTTTATTAATAAAAGGGTAGAGTGGGTTTTAGTTGGACTCAAATTAGGATTAAGGCCTTGATGGATCAAAAGAAAAGAAAAGGGTGTGTTGGTGTAAGTTGGGCCGCCGGCCAAAGGAGAGGAGAGGGGGTTTATGGACACCAGTTTTATTAACCAAGTTATATTAAGTGAATCCCGGCCCAAAAACTAATTAAACCAGTTACTTTTTATAAAAAACACAAGTTTTGTCTCGGTTTCGGCCAAATATAAATAAAAGATGGAAAAATACTAAAAATAAAATAATTAAGCTCTAATGGCTAAAATATGGCATTCTTTGATTTCTCGATCAATAACGGATAAACGTCAAGTATAGAATTCGCGAAAATTTAAAATGACGATTTTAATGAAATTGACTAAAATAATTAAAAGTAATTTTTTTTATATTCATAAAATAATTATGAGATTAGAATTAGTAGTGACCTTAAATACGGGGTTTTACAAAGAAATATTTACTTTGGTGGCTTGGATTAGAGATTTTAATATCAATGAGCCAATTTATGCCGAACTTTGCCATGAGTTTTATTCTACTTATGAGTTTGATGAAGTATGTGCTGATGATGAGTTGCATTCAAAGAAGATCATCAAGTTTAGACTTGGTGGACAAACCCACACTTTGACTTTATTGAAGTTTGCTCATAGATTGGGGTTATATCAAGCAGTTGAGCTAGAGGAGGATGGTTTCAATGTTTACTTTCATGGAGGTTTACATAGTGATGATAATTTTAATGCTACGAATTACTGGTTGAGCATTAGTCGAGAGGAAAATCTTAGTTTGTCTAGGAGTCATACTTCTACTATTAAGAACCCAATTTTGAGGGTGATCCACAAAATGATCACTTATGGTTTGTACCAGAGGACGACTGGGTATGACAAGGTGAAGAAGAATGATTTGTGGCTTCTAATTATGTTTGATGCTAGACATCAAAATGGATATGCGAATGCAGCATGGGTGATTGCAAAATGGATGAAGAGAAAAGGAGTTGGGACTTAGAAAGAGAGTCAAATCTGCTATGGACAGTTTATTTCAAAGCTTGCTAGGAAATGCAGGTGTTGACTGAGGATGTGGTGAGGAGTCTAAGTGCTCCAATTTATTATAGGGATTTGGATACAACTACACTTAGAGATTTGATCTATTATGATGGTAAACTTATTCCTGAAGATCCATGATAAGTGCTTAATTACACATATCTTTTACCTCTAAAAACGAGCTTAAATGACCAAAAACAGACAAAAACTGCCAAATATATGTTTGTTTTGCATTTGTATTGTGCAGGAAGTGGATATCAACAAAAAGACAGAAAACCAAGCCAAAATAACAAAACTGAGCATGGAATGGAAAAGACTGTGCAAAATCAAGGCCAAAGTCCAAAAATGTCAAAGTCAGAGTCAATACTGATGAATCAGCAGTCAAACCGGAGCCGGAACTGAAGAATACTATTAGATGCAATCTTAACCCATCTGATGGGCCGGGAAAGCCCAATAGTATAACTATGAAGACTGTGAAGACCAAATGGGCCCTCAATCAATTTCAACAGCCCATTTGTGTGCAATTGACAAAGACTGTGAAGACTTTGAAGGCCCAATCCTAGCCCAGTTACAGCCAATCTCAGCCATTGTACACACAAAACCCATGTTTTTTTGTCACACATTTGTGAGACACAGAAAAAATTAAACTTAAATTCCTTCACCAAAGTATACATCTTCAAAGTCTAATTTCCCAAGTCCTATTTTACCATTTTCAGTAATTTTACCTCCTTTAGGGACTTCTCTGCAAATGTAACAAATTATTTCTTTTATGTCTTGATAATCTGAGTTAAGGTAGGAATTGTTCCCAGTCATATGCCTAGAGCAAAACTATCAAATATCCCTTGATCTCCTGTTAAAGCATATTGTGGATTACCCTGCACTCAAAATAAGAGAATTAGTTTCTCTTGGGGACCCAAGCCATCACTGACTTGAGTTTGCCTGGAGGATCAACATAGTCAAAACTTTTAGGCATGTATGATCCATTGTCTTTGGAGATTTGATCTATTACTTTATCTCGTTGGTCTATAAAATCCAGCTGCTACAGGGACTTATATCATTTTTCATGTCACTAAAACAGAAACTAACTACTGCTTGTTGTCCCGCAGTAGTTAAATTGACTTTATCGTTAATAGTGTATAAACTTTTTTCTTTAAATTAACTGTCTGTTGGTATGTTCCTTTGATATAATATCTCCTTAAACCGATGAATTGTGGACTTATAATAAAAATTTGATCTTGGTTTTGTATATTCACAGTTGGTCTAGTTTGAAAAGCATTTAACACATATCTGGCAGTACTATTTGATACTGCTGCTCTTAAGGAGCTTAGCTTAGCAGTATTAACTGGTACATTGCCAGACTTTGTTAAGACTACAGTTAGAACAAAATTTCTTTTAGGGTGTGGGTGAGACAATTTATTTTGGTGATTTACCCTCTGATCATTGTTCCATACTGGTCTAACTTCCCTTTGACTTATAACCCTTCCTTTATTATTCAACATAGATTTTCCAACCATTTTATTCTCATAAAAGTTATAGTCCTTAATTAAATGGTTAAGACTTCCACATACAAAACAAGCTTTCTTATTAAAAACTCAAAACCATCCCCTAGTTTCTGAGTCATTAGTCCATTCCAATTTCTTTTGTCAACTTTAGGACTTTGACTTTTCCTAAGGTTTTCAGCTTGCCTATAGTGTTTTGTTCAATAACAGATTTCCTAGTATTTTTATTTGATTTAACAAAATTGATTTTAGCATAACTAGGTTTATTCTATTTAATTAATGGTCTAGTCACACAGTCATCACCACTATCAGACTCTCACTCTTCAACAATAGGTGCACTAGGCCTAACATCTTTAGGTTGTTCCAAATTATCCTTACTAGACTTAGATGCAGTTGATTCATTCTTAGTCACACTAGTGATAGTTTCACTCACATTAGTCTTATAGACAGAATCATCTAATCTAGCAAAGGACAAGTCAGGTCTTGAGGGCATGTAGTTCCTAGTGTAGGGAGGAGGAACTGCATGATATCTATCAACCTTCTTAAACCTATAATTTACATAATTATTTTCCTCTTCAATCTCATTCACACTACTATCAGATGCTCTTACAAACACTTCACTATTATTCTTATAAATATCATGCAGTTCATTCTCAGTCATTTGACTGTCAAAACCAATACCATTCTTGTTATTAACACTTATTTGACTGTTTAATAGATCAGTTAGTTTCTTAGATGATGTTTCAAACTTTTCTAATTTATGTCTCTCTAATAATCCTTTTCTTTAAAGCCTATTGCTAACTGATTTTTAAGCTCGTATTGATATCTTTCCTTAACATCATATTTCAAAAATGCAATGTCTTCCTTATAAACAACTTCATTTTTTTGATGAACAACTAATTCTTAGTTTCTAATGATTCTAAGCTATTTGTAACCTTTAATTATAGGTTTCAGAACTTTTAAGATGACTCTTTCTCGTTTATTAAAAGTGTTCTTTTAAGGGACTCATAGGATTTTTAAGCAAGATTTGGAGCAAGTGGATACCTCAGAGTCTGAACTTGATGAACTGGATGAACCTGAAGACAAATGGGCCATTAGAGCAAAGTCCGTGGGTCCTTCTTTAGCCTGAAAGCTCCAATCATAACCACCTATCCCATCTTGAACAACCAAGGCATTTGCAGGAGTCTCTAATGGTACAATTCTTCTAGAAACATCTCCCTTTCCATTCCCCTGATTCCTTGGTGCCCTGCATTCTCTAGCAAAGTGACCTCTCCTGTGACAGTTGTAACATTCAACCTTTCTCTTATCAAAGCCAACAGTTTCTTTGCCATTGAAGTTCAGATACCTTCCTGTCTTCTTTAAGAATCTCTTCACTCACATGGTGAGCATGGCTACCTACCATTTGAGATCCACCTCTTTAAGATCATCAGTATCAATCTGCTCCAGGTCTTCATTTTCTAACTATTGACTATTAGATTGACTAACAAAGAAGGAAAACATGACATCATCAGCATAGGATGAGGAAGAAGCTTGTCCCTGTGAGTTAGCAGTACAAACTTCATGAGCAGTATTAATTGCTTCATTAGTACTGCTAGTGTTTTCTGAAGATACAAAAGCTACATTCTGAGAGTTTAAACTTGAGCTTGATTGGCTTTTAATCTCAGCTTCATACACCTTCAAGTTTTTGTACAAGTCATCCATGCTCATTGTGTCTAGATCAAATTTGTTTCTCATAATCAAGGCAATATTGCTCCAAGCTAATAGTAGACTTCTTAATAACTTAAGATTTGCATCTTCTTGGGAGATAATTTCACCATGAATTTCTAATTGGCTGATGAGTTTCTGAAACCTATCATAGGTTTTATCTATTCCTTCAGATCTTGATGCAGTAAAATTCTCATATTGCTGCTTCAGAATGGTTTTCTGCATTTTCTTTGATTCTTTGTTGCCTCCAAACCTGGTCTTGATAGCTTCCCATAGGGTCTTTTCATCCTTGATTCCATGAAACTTCAATATGTGCTCATCAGGAATGGCTAACAACAAGGTGCTTTTTGCTTTCAACTTATTCTTTCTTGCTAGCTTTTGTTCAGCAGTTTTGAGAGGAATGGGACCTTCAGTACTAGCTGATGCAATAGCAAGTGCATCACCATTCACAATAACCTCCCAAAGAGCATAATCAACGTGAGTAAGATATTGCTCCATTCTCATGCTCCATAGATCATAATCTCCAGTTTTGAGTACTGGAAGTTTTTGTGCAGACATTGTTTGGGTAGTTTCTGACTGTGATTCCATTTTCTCTTTGATTCTGAGATCGTGTGTAGATATAGTGTTCTTCTTATTTAGAGTTTCTCAACAAGCTCTGATACCACTTGTTGATCCTAATGAATAGATCTTCTTAGCTTGTTAAAGCTTAGTTAACCTGGATAAATCCAAACTAACTATAAGAGAAACTATGATTGTGAATACTACAAGTTATGCGAAATCTAACTTGTAATACTAAGAAGAACAATGAATACTAAACTTTAAATATATTGATTGCTAATATTCTGCATAGGTTACAAAATAACTAACTATGAGATATGAATTCTATATATCTCTCTAACTATGCCGTAGGGTTCCTTTTATACACTAAGTGTAACACCCCTAAAAATCACAACGCAGTGGAATACCACTTGGGGTGCTACTTCATAATACACATCGCTAGATACAAGAGAACGACATCTAAATGTGTCGTTTGTAAAACAATCTCGTTGATTTTCTGAAATCAAAATAATAGTTGGTGGTCCAATAATTGGCATCAAATGGGGGGGGGGGGGGGGGGGGGGGGGTGGGGGGGGGGGGGGGGGGGGGGGGGAAAAGCTTGAAAGCAACACAACGAGTTTGACAATTTATAGGAAATCAAGTATGAAATTCTTGTAATTTAGACTCAATGCATCAGTAATCCAGCATCTAATTCACCTGAGAAAAACATGTTAATGTGTCACATAAAGTTGGTGGTTCATAGGTTTGTTTAAATATATATGAGAATCCTAGGTTGCCAAAAATTAAGTGTGTATGACATTTTAAACCCTTATATGTCCTTCAAAAATTATGTATGATTTTTAGAAATCAAATAGTTGTAAAGTATGCACAACCGCCTTCAAACCTTGTATGTTTCCCCAAACTGTATGTCTGAATGTTTAATTCAAAGAGTTGTAAAATTATGCCTGGACCTTTTTCCAATCCCCAAATGGTACAAAATCGTTTTGTTATGAATGGAACCCACATTTGCTCAAAGTATGATGATAGTCAAAACATCACAAATTATTCCAAATATTATGGGTAAATTGTTATAAGTATAGGACCCTAAGATTTCCCCGTGATTATGCATCTTATGCAATACTTCACAAAAAATGTCATTCGTTTTTCTAAGCCATGAATTAAGGTCGACATAATGATTACCATATAAATACCCTGATTACGTTTCCTAAGCTCATGACACTGAAGCTCGACGATCTTTCTTGCAATAATATATATTGCAATTTCTGCCCCGATTAGATGTCTAACCCGAAACATCTCCAAATTCGACATGCTATAACGTTCGTTCCCGGTGATAGCTAGTCACCCGAACGGGGAGGTCGTTTCCCCAAATAGATCTATTTATAACATTCGCGCTCACATAATGTAATTCACAACTACATCTATGCAATTGACAGTTCATGATAAAGGGGCTCAACTTGGGTTATCGCTACTTAGGCAACACGTAATCATAATATAAAATTGATCCACTTGTGTCCATTTATAAAACGATGCATATTTTCATCCCAAAAATATATATAACCGTTATCCAAAACGAGTAAAAGTGAGGCTATGAAACTCATAATATCCTTTAAAAACAATCACATTGTTATAAGATAACCCAGTAAGTAAAGAGTTTGTAGACAAGCATGTATTCCCCCTCGCGGGTTTATAAACATTCAAAAGATTGAAAAGCGAGGTTATGAACTCACATTGATGATGAAGAACGATCGACAGATAGGCATCTAATATGCACAACACGAACGGAAGACGAAGCGGCTCGATCAAGAAGTTGCAACTAATCTTAACGGCTAAGATCCACTAGCCTAGGATAATATATTTGGGTTTCCCGATGAATGGTTACATCAACGCTACACGTTGATGAAGATTTAGATTTAACGTTGTAATGGTTTGGTGGTTGGTTAAATAAATAAATTGAAAATATACGCAAAGTGTGTAATATATATTCTTTATATATTACTTATGAAAAATAACCCTTATATAATTCCTACCGTGAATTATATAACAAAGACAATCAATCCAAAGATTAATAAAAAGTATAATATACCTTGCAGGTATTATATAATAAGTGTGAATAATTAATTAAACCAATTAGTTTGACAACCATTTAATTAATGAAAAGGCTTTGTACAAAGGTTGACACATGTCTTAACGTTATGAATTAATCAAACCATGTTTGTAACAGTTTATAATCATTATAAAATATAAATAACATTTTGTAAAATATATTTCGTTTCTTCGATGGGTTGTGTCAAGGACAGTTCGTCTCATTGTAAAAGTATAGTTTTCGTTCATTGGTCGGGTTATTTTATAATACAAGTTAATGTATCTTTAAAATATAATCTTGGGGTCCCCTTTATCGGTTTCTAAAACAATAGCAGTTTTAGTAAAACATTACTAAATATAGAAATCTATATAAATTTCGCCATGACCTTTCCGTTTATAAAACGATCCCAAGTCGAACGACTTTGTTGCAAATCCACTTTCCCAATTTAATTTAATAGAAATCATTTTAACAATTCAAGGGTGTTTATTAATTATCGTTTAATAAACATTATTTCCATATTGTAACTTCGTTACGAATCATAGTATTTTATATTCGTCCCCAGTCTAATATAATGTATCCGAAAAATAATAATTAGTCACATTTATTTAACCAATTAACCACCGGTCCGATTATAATATTTATATCAAATCTTGGTATATTTTTATTAGTTAGGGTTATATATACCAAACGAACCCTTGTTGATCATCACTAACCAAACGTACCCTAACGGCTGTCACGGCAGCCAAACGCACCCTTGTGTCAATCCTGCTACCCCAAACGCACCCTTATTGTGTAAATAAACCAAACACGCCCTATGTTCTTTTCTACCAAGCCAAACACCCCTTTTTCGGCTTTTTGTACACCTAAACGTACCCGCTGTGGTTATGACCCGCGAACCAAACACACCTTTATGTACCCGGCTGTTTCGCTGCCAAAATCCGACAACCCGACCCGGCTGTTTCGCAGCCAAACGCACCCATGTGGCAACCCCGAAACAAATACGAGATATAAACCAAACGCACCCTTGGTGCGGTGTACAGTGAACCCAACGCACCCTTGGTGGTGCGACGGTGGGGAGGCAGTGGTGACATGATGGTACGATGAGGATGATGATGACGAGGTGATGATGATGGTGGTGGTGGCGACGCGGCTGAGACAGCCGGAGGGGGAAAGGCGCGTGGAGGCGCGTGTGTTGGGGGATCGGGTAGATCCGGTGATGAGGAACATCTTTGGTGTTAGCCGGAAAACTCGCCGGAAAAGTTTTCCGGCGGCCGGCGACGGTGGTCGAGTGGTGGCCGGCGGTGGCCGGAAAATATGGTGGGGAGAGAGTATTATAAATGTGTGTGTGTATAAGTTGAGATGGAAAATGAAAATTTAATATATAAATTTTATATATATAATAAAATTTATAACTTGAAATGATGGTGGTGTAGATGGTGTGGCTGTGGCGGTGGTGGGGGTAGCGACGAAGACGCGTGTCGGCGAGTGGGTATGGGGATCGGGTAGATCCGGTGACGGGGACCCTTTTTGGTGTTGGCCGGAAAAGCCCGCCGGAAAAGTTTTCCGGTGGCCGGAGGTGGTGGCGGCGGTGGTGGGAGGTTGCCGGAAAAATGGGGAAGGAGAGAGTGTTATAAGTTTGTGTGTGTGTTTAGTTTTATGGAAATGAATAAAATGATATAAAAGTTTTATTTATATTAAAACTTTTAAAAGAAGTGACAAGTTTCCAATAGATGAGGGTTAGAATTGAAATTATTCCCACAGGGACCCAAAGTGTAAATTTTTGGGTATTATTTTGTAACATAATGGTTCGGGACTCGTTTGAGCGACTTAACGGACGATTCAAATCTCAAAACTTGCGCCATTGTTTTTCTAATCATTTTTCCAAATAAAAATGAGTGATTTACACGCCTAGTATTTCCACAATTGTATACAAAATTTTATTATAAAACGTTTGTAATTTATATATATATATATATTTTTTTGATAACTTTATCCGTAAACGAATTTTTAACTTTAATAATTGCGTTGTTTTAACATACGTTTTTCGATTAACAAGATAATTAATTTATTAAATATTTGATTTTTTTTTTGTTTTTTTTATATTTTAATTTAATAACTTATGATAATTAAATACAAATTTAATTATTTTTGGCGGCGTCGATACGCTCGTTCAAAATTTGTTTGCGAAGGCCATTAATCAACCTTCGTGACTGTTTTCAGGTCTCGGTCAAAACTAAAAAGTTGTCAGGAATGTCGTTTTACATCAAATTGCTTTAGAGTCTGAATGAAGAAAACGTGATTTAGCTACTTGTTTTGATAATTCAACCTAAGAATAACTTATATTTCCTTTAAAAATTCCGAAAATTCTCGGATGTTACAGCGAAGCTATTAAAAACCTTTTTCCTTTAGGGTCGTAGTTCCAAGGAACAACCCGCCTTATACCCCTCTTTGAGTTTGTTTATCTTTTAAAAGGTGAACCGTACCTCGCAAGTGACACAAAAGGTAAGTTTTTGATTCTTTGGTTCGGGAACTTATTAATGGATAATACTTCAGTTGAAAGTATTATATGTTGGTGTTCTTTTACCAACTTGATTGATTTTTATTGATAATTAAAGACAATGTTTTTATCTTTTTGGTTTTTTTTTGTTTTTCTTTAAATGATAATTATACTAAAAAGAAAATGAAAATATTTTTGTACTTTTAGGGTTTTTTATAAAGCAAATAACTTCAAGAATGAAGGATCTTCAAAAACTAAGTTTCAAACAGTACGGATAATCGACACACAGCCTCCCCGGCAACGGCGCCAAAAACTGACAGCTTCCTTTTCTAGGTGAATAAATAATTAATATATTATAAATATACTACTACTTATATAACCCAAAAACAATTCAAGTTGCCCTTGAAAAGTTTAAAAGAAAGACAATCAATAAAATCCGAGGAGTATGATAGAATTCCCGGGTCGTTTATCCCCAACGAGGCTGGACTTGAAAATCGGTACAGTCGGAAAGTTGGAATTTGAATGATATTAATGATTAAGAGGATTAGAAAGCTAAATTATCTACTAATATGCAAAAACGATTAAGAAAAACCTAAAAATTATGGAATAAAACTAAAAAAACGAGAGCAAGAGCCCCGAACAAGGGGTCAAAAACCTAAATTCTTAAAAATTAACCCTACAAAGATTTTTTTACTTCTAATCTACTCTATGTGACTAAAAATGAAGAATAAAAAAGACTAGACTAAAAACGGAGCTAAAACGAGCTCAAAAATGAGAAAACAAAAACGGGTTCGAATCCCGTTCTTTAAGAAATGAAATTTTGCAAAAATGACCCTACGAAAGATTTTCTATTTTTCCTAAGTGAAGACTGATAAAATAAAATTTTCTAAAAAAGAAAAATATTTTTTTGCTGTTTAAATAATTTATTATAATTAAAATACGAATTAAAAGAAAATAAATTATAAAAAATACTAACCTTTAAGCTAAAAATCTAGAAAAATTCCTAAAAATAGTTGACACTATGACAGATTTTCTAAAAATAAAAGCCTAACCTCTCGGCTTATAAATAAGCCGTGAAAAAGCCCAAAAGAGCTTATAAGCTTACTGCCTAAACGTCTATAAGAATTAAACAAATACACACTCTACCGGATGAGCTAATGTAGCACAGCGGTAGAGGTGTGTTATAAAAGTGTTGGTTGATGGGGTTGAGGTCCCGAGTTCGAGTCTTGCTCACTCGGGGCCTCCCCTAATCCCAACACTTTTATTTCTCATTTTTTTACAACTTTTTGAAAAAGCTAACAATAAGCAACTTTAAAAAAAAGAAAATTTTTTGTAACTTGCAAATAAGCACGAAATAAGCAAAACAAGATGGCAGTATTAACTTTCAACACTTAAGCAAAAACAAGCCAAACTGTTGGCTAGTTTTTTGAGCACAATAAGCAACTAAATGACAAATAAGCTAAGATATGCCCTACACTACACCTATTAAGCAGCTAAGAACAAAAATAAGCTAAGAATTTAAGACAGATAAGCTAGAAAAAGTAAATAAGCTAAAAAAACTAATAAACACTTAGAATTTACTCTAAAAAGGCAAATAAGCTTATATAAGCTCTAAACTAAAAACAATAAGCTAAAATGGGCTTAATCTATTCTAAAAAGCTAGGCTAATCCTAAATAAGCAGAAATAATAAGCTAATAAGCTTCAATAAGCAAAAATGCCTCAACAGTACTAACTTGGAGTTAGTACTGTTAGGTGAAAAGCCAAAAAGGCCCTTTTCTAGCTTAAAAATAAGCTACCTAGAGGGGATTTTGGCTTTCTGGCTTATAGGAGCTTAAAGAGCTACTTATAGGCTTTCTAGAAAAGCAAAGAAACCTAGGGTTTTACTAACAAATAAGCAAGAAAAAGGGGTGAGAAAAACGGGTTTTGCACCAGGGGAGTTCTTTTGGTATTCTTTCAAGTAACAAATGGCAAAATGCAGGCCAAGGAATAAGCAACCTAATAAGCTACAAACTGAAAACTAGCTTAAAACAGATGGAGACTAGCTCAATTTGAGCTTGTGCACAAAAGATCAAAAGCTAAAAACAATTTTTAATATCTGATAAATGGAATTGAAAGAGGGGCTTTTGAAAGTAAAAAATTTGACTTGTAAAAGTTGACAGAATTTGAGCAAAACTAAGGAGACATAAAAGAGACTTGGACTGCTCTTTTTGACACAATGAAGCAACACTAAAACAACCTTTAAAAGCATATTAAAAAGCTTAATCTAATAAGCTCTTGGTGACTGTCTTATCACCACAGTTTCAAGAGGGCTTAAAAAAAAACTTAAAACCACTTTTATACTTAAATTTTTTGTAAAACAGATTGAAAATGACAAGAAATGCTTGTTTAAATTTGGCCTAGTGACCCAAAGGCTTTTATACTCAAACTGACCCACTTTGGGTCCTTATGCCAAACACCCCCTTAAGTGGTAAAAATCAAATTTAAAGGCTAAATAACAAAAGTTTAAGCAAGGATTATGGAAACAGATATTAAGCATTCAATATAGAGCACAAGTAAGCAAAAGAAACAACAAATAAGCAGACAAATAAGCAAGTAAGAAAATAAGCAGATTTCAAGGCAATAAGGGCAGTTATAAGAGAAAACACAAATAAATGGCAAATAAGCAACCAGGAAAAACAAGTAAACATAAAATTGTAAGAATAAGCAAGAAAAGCAAGCAATAAGCAGAAAATAAGCCAATGAACAGTGAAAAATAAGCAAAAATGGAAAAGAGAACTCACAAGAGGTCCAAGCTTTTTGGCAATGATATTAAGCTTTCAACAGCTTATTAACCAAACCTAAATGCTTCCATAAGCTCTAAAACCCAAGGCTTCCTTGCTCCAAGCTTCTTTTCTTCTTTGACAGTTTTCCCTTTTTTTAGATTTTTCTTTTTTTGACAGAAATGAAACAAACTTTTACAAAAGCTTTTGATGTCTCAAAAGCTTAAACATTAGCTTTTAAAAACAGTAGTTAAGTGACAAGAGAGCTTAAATAACAAGTATTAAAAGAAGACTTTAAATTGCATAAACTTAAATGACAAGTATTTAAAAACTAAAATTAAAATGACAGTTAACTTAAAGTGCAATATATTAAAAAGGTGGACAAACTTTGTTACAAACTTTTTTTTTATTACAAAAATTCGACACCCTTTTCTACCTAGCTATTACATGGCTATTTATAATGAAACCCTAAACTATGAGGTCTTCACAGCTGTGTTTGTTGTGTTTCTTTTGTGAGGAGAAAACTCAAAATCATCTTGGCCCTTGGTTTTTCTTGTTGCCCAATCTGAGTCATCACAACCATTGATTTTTCTTGCCCAATGAGAATTAGAGGGATTGCCAAGCTGTTCATAAGGCCATGTGGGTGTGGGGTGAAGTGGGAGTTAAAGTTTTTGGCTTGGTGTTGCAGGTTTAAAGCCAAAACGACAATGAACAGTTGTCTGGGAGGGGGGACAGGGAAGCGTGAATAGTGGAGTTGGGTTTGGGCGGGAAAATTTGTTATAACGGAAGTGTGTGTAACAGGGGTGAAGTTTGGGAAAATGGCAAGAAGAGTCCCCCATCGTATATAAAGTTATTACATTTCAGGTCCTTGTGGGATAATATGAAAGTTTGAGGGGTTTACACTTTCAGTCCCTCAACATATATTCATGGTTTGCAGGTTTAGTCCATGTGGGGTTAACAGAGGTTAAGTGTGAAAGGTTTAAAGGGTTAACGGCTGTTATATGTTATTGGGCCAGTGTTATACATCTTGGGCCGTGTAGAAATTAAAAGGGATATGGGCTTGCATAAGACTTTGGGCTTTTATATTGTCTTCAAATATATTAATGGGCTTACCCGGCCCATTAGATGGGTTCGGGTGGACCCATTAATATTTCTTCGTCTTCGGGATCGGGTTTGACTGTTGACTTTTCCGGGTTGACTTGACTTTGACTTTCTTGGACATTGGCTTTGATTTGACTTTGGCTTTTCCACGCTTTTCCATTCCGTGCTCGGTTTTGTCGTTTTTGGCTTGATTTTTCGTCTTTTTCTCGGATATCCGTTTCCTGCACAATATAAATGAAAACATACAAATACAATGTATTTTTGGTACGTTTTTGGTCATTTAAGTCCGGTTTTAAAGGTCAAAGGTATGTGTAATTAAGCACATACCAAAATCCCCCATACTAAGACATTGCCGTGTCCTCACGCAATGCTATGAAGTAAGCACTTAGAAAACTAAGAATCTCGATCCCCCCTCGATTAATAACCTCGAAAAGTAGCTAAGTGTTCATCAAGGGAATTAAAGACTCAAAAGTTTCGAAAAGCCCCGTTTTTACCATTTTTTATATATACACTTATTCCTACCATATTTTTGTTCTTTTTCATTTTTCTCATTTTTTGTAGTTTTCATATTAAGCAACTAACTAGAACGTTTGACTTTCGTTATTTTATAACTTTTAGGGATCATAGAACAAGATGCATTTCGATCCGAGAATGCCCCAAAAAGGATAAATTCATCGTCCCCGACTTTTTACTTATTCCAAACCAAGCTGTAGACGACCTAATTAAGCTTTATTTTTAGCAACTTGAACATCGAAAACGATTGAGAAATGAACCCGCAAACTGAGTCTAAAGTTAGTAGTGCTGTCGTGTACTCAACAGTTAAAACTGTTGGCAGTCGCGACCCCCTCCCTTTGCACTCATTTTTGACCCAGTTATCGACCTCTAACCACGAAACTTATAAAAGGCAAATTGTAGTACTCCTGGCCTAGTTTACAAATGTATTTTCAGTTTATCATAAGGTTGCGTAACGAACTCGAAAATGGACCCTAAAGTTAGTACTGCTGCCATGTTTCTCGGACACGTGATTGATAAGCAAAGAATTTTTATCATGTGGACCCAGCAAAGATCGAGCCAATTAAAGATTGGACATCTCTTAAGAGTCCAACATAGATTTGCCAATTTTTAGGACTTACCGATGATTTATCGAGGGCCTTTTCCAAGATCGCAAAGTCAATGACTAAGCTGACTCAGAAGAATGTGAAGTTTGACTAGGGATAAAAGGAGGAAGCCGCATTTCAATTGATTAAACAAAAGATGTGTAGCGCACCCATTCTGGCCTTGCCTAAAGGATCAGAAAACTTCATGGTTTATTGTGATGTGTCGCATAAGGGTTTGGGTGCCGTGCTTATGCAAAACGAGAAATTTATAGCCTATGCTTCTCGACAACTGAAGATCCATGAGAAAAACTACACAACTCATGATCTGGAACTTTGAGTTGTGGTGTTCACTCTTAAGATGTGGAGACATTACTTATACGGAACAAGGTGCACCGTATTTACCGACCACAAAAGTTTACAACATATCCTGGATCAAAAAGAGTTGAACATGAGGCAACGACGTTGGTTGGAGTTGCTCAGTGATTACGATTGTGACATTCGTTATCACCCGGGGAAAGCAAACGTTGTTGCTGATGCTTTGAGCAGGAAAGAACAGTCTAAACCTTTAAGGGTCTGATCCTTAGTCATGACTATTGGCTTGAACCTCCCCAAACAAATCCTAGAAGCTCAAAACGAAGCATTAAAACCTAAAAACCTCACTGCTGAAGATGTTGGACGTATGCTCCGACAAGACCTTACAAAGGAAATGTTAAAACCCCGTACGGACGGAACTCTATGTTTAAACAACAGAAGTTGGTTACCATGTTACAGTGACTTAAGGACTCTAATCATGCACGAGTATCATAAGTCAAAGTATTCCATTCATCCGGGTTCTGACAAGATGTATCAGGACTTGAAGCAGTTGTATTGGTGGCCTAACATGAAGGCGAATATTGCCACTTACGTTAGCAAGTGTCTAACTTGTGCTAAAGTCAAGGCAGAGCACCAAAAACCTTCCGGGTTGCTAGTCAAACCAGAGATTCCAGAATGGAAGTGGGAGAAAATCACCATGGATTTCATCACTAAACTCACTAAGACGACAAACATTTATGATACCATTTGGGTGATCGTTGATCGTCTTACAAAATCTGCTCACTTCCTACCAATGAGGGAAAATGATCCCATAGAGAAGTAAATGTAGCTTTACATGAAGGAAGTGGTCACCCGACATGGTGTGCCAATTTCTATTATCTCCGATCATGATGGTAAATTTACGTCACTATTCTGGCAAGCACTCCATAAGGCTTTTGGAACCCGATTAGACATGAGTATGACCTATCATCCCGAAACTGATGGTCAAAGTGAAAGAACTATCCAAACTTTGGAAGACATGTTACGCGCTTGCGTGTTAGACTTTGGAAAGAATTGGGATATACATTTACCGTTAGTGGAATTCTCTTACAACAACAGTTAACATACCAACATAAAGGTTGCATCATTCGAGGCACTGTATGGACGAAAGTTTTGATCACCCGTATGTTGGGCATAAGTTGGAGATGCTCAGCTTACTGGCCCTGCAATAATTCATGAAACCACCGAGAAGATCATCCAAATCAAAAATAGAATCCAAGCCGCTCATGACCGATAGAAGAGCTATGCAAACAATAGACATAAGCCAATGGTATTTCAAGTTGGTGACAAGGTCATGTTAAAAGTTTCACCTTGGAAAGGGGTTGTGCATTTTGGTAAACGGGGGAAGTTAAACCCTAGGCATGTCGGTCCTTTCAAGGTGATTAAGAGAGTCGGAACTGTTGCCTATAAACTTGAGCTACCACAACAATTAAGCCGAGTTCATAACATGTTTCATGTGTTAAATCTGAAGAAGTGTCTGTCCGATGAATCCCTTGTGATTCCGTTGGAAGAACTACGTGTTGATGACAAGCTCCACTTTGTGGAAGAGCTAGTAGAAGTTATGGATGGTGAAATCAAACAATTAAAGAGGAGTCGCATTCCCATCATCAAGGTTAGATGGAACTCTAAACGAGGTCTTGAGTTTACCTAGGAACAAGTGGGTCATCGGCCGAGCTATTTTGGAGAAATCTTGGATAAATCTCCTATAAAAGTCAGTGTGACCCAAGAAACTCCTAATCCCTTTAACCGCGGTCGAAGGAGGTTATAACACCCCGTGTTTTCAGGTCATATTACGATCCCAATTATTTCAATTTCCCTTTATTTATTGGGTTTTGCGTGTTACTTCCATTTAAACCGCATTAATTAAATTGCGTAGGCACAAAAAGTCATCGTTTAGCTAGAAACGTAACCTAAACTCGTTAAGACTTTACTTGATCCCTTCATATTCGTTGTTTAAATTATTTTCATGACAAGAAAGTACTTAGTCATGTTTACTTAATTTTATCGAAGTAAAAATCCATAAATAAACAAACTACACCAACAATTTTAACTCCTATACATTAGGAAACTAAATAAAACTAGGATAAAAACCCATGTACTCCTACAATTTATCAAACTAATCGTGTTTACCCTTGTTCAACTTCCCTCAAACTGTATGATGCTTAAAAAGATACTAAAACCCATTTAACATTAATCCTAATAACCTTTGGATAAAGCCCATGACTTCTTTTGTGAAACCCCACACGCACTAGTGATATTTAGGCTACTCTTTCTCTTGGTTTTGCTTCTACGCCTCCAACAGTATTCCCCTTTAAATCCCTGTACATTGACCATGTTTTAAACCCAAGAAATCCTTGCCCTAATTGGATTAACATTCAAACGTGACTTTACATGGGAACACTATGCCTGCCTCTTATTTGTGCATAAAAGACCATGTATACTTCTTTGAAAACACAGAAACAATACAATCTAGTTATCATAATACTCTCATCACTTTGGTTTTCCTTATTCTCCTATACTTGTTTCAACTCGCATACAACACATCAACCCACCCCTTTGTGCATTTATCAAGCATTACATACAAAACCCTAAATACTCTAGAAACCGTAACCCTAAATTCATCCCTTTTAGTTTTCTTTCTTAGTCGAAGTTCAAGCAAGCTAGTGGTGCTTGACGGGTTGTTTCAATTAGCAGGGTGAATATTGTTGTGGAACAATTGGTTTGGGTATTGGGTCGCATCAGTAAGGTTTAAACAACTAGGGTTTTCGTTGGTTCAAGTCCATACCCACGTTTTCCTTCAAGCTTTGGTGAGTCCCACTCTTTTAATCCCATCATTATATGCATGCAATTTATATGTCAATAGGGTTATGCTTGAGAAAACCTAAGTAGAAAAGATATAATGAAAACTATACATGAAGAAGGGCGTACCTACAGATGTCGTGTAGTAGAAGGGAAATACAATGGTTTTGGGTGTTATCAATTTGACTAGCTAATTGAAACGTATTAATAAAGTGACCTAGAATACACCCACTTCCTGTTAAAGTTTATGAGACGGTGGGTAAAAATTGAATTGGAAAATCACAAGTCAATTCACCCCTTCTCTTTTGTTGCACGATGCAAACAAGGGGGTGACTTTATGGGTTAAATGTAACTAGTTATCATGACATATAAATCCATAGACTGATTGATAGTTGTAGATGACCTAATAAGCTTTATTTAGCAACTTGAATCATCAAAAACGATTGGGAAATGAACCCGCAAACTGAGTCTAAAGTTAGTGCTGATGTCGTGTACTCAACAATTAAAACTGTTGGCAGTCGCGACCCCCCTCTTGCACTCGTTTTTGACCTAGTTATCGACCTCTAACCACAAAACTTATAAAAGGCGAATTGTAGTACTTTTGGCCTAGTTTACAAATGTATTTTTAGTTTGTCATAAGGTTGCGTAACGAACCTGAAAATGGACCCTAAAGTTAGTACTGCTGTCATGTTTTTTGACCAAGTTAATACTGTTGCCTGAATGGTCGACACCCCTTACTTTGGCCTTGTTTTTAGTGACTATAACGACTTCGAATTTCAAAACTTATAAAAGATGAATTATTGTACTCCTAGCCTAGTGTTAAAACCACTTTTTGTTTAAAATTTCATTGAGTAACGAGTCTAGGATTTGATTATAAACTTTTGCGTTTGTCCCCGACATTTTACAAAGAAAACTTAATTTTTAAATGCGTTTTGTTATAAGTTTGTCAAATTGTTTAACATGTTTAGAGACCAAACCAAATGTCTATTGAATTAACTATAAAAGTACCCACGACCTAGTTTCTAAATTACCCGATATCGTAATTTACATGTTTGATTGTAAGAGATTATGACCCAATACATTTGGCGAATTTTCATGAACAACCACATTTTAAGCAAGTAATATTTTCTTGACTCAAGTACAATATTAAGGACAAGATTGCATACATGTTAGTATATTACATGATTAGTTATATGCATATTATTCATTTAGGTAGTGGATAGAGTTGCATCGTTTTTCGTGCCTACACTTATTTGATATTATCTTGCTATTGCATTAAGGTGAGTTTATAGTCCCCACTTTTATACTTTTTCAATCATTTATCAAATCTCGGGGATGAGATCATGTTTGTTTTACAAAATGGATGCAAGTACATTTTAATTTAAATATTACGAGTTTGCCGAAGTAGCTATAACCCACTATGCCCATCATCATGAACTATCAATTGCATAGATGTAATTGTTAATTGCATTATGTGAGCGCGAATGTTATGAATAGATCTATTTGGGATTAACATCCCCGTTCGGGCAAGTAGCACTTGCTAGTTTACCGGTTGGCCGAAAACGACGAATGTATACCATTTGGAATCATAGATGTTACGGGTTGAACATCTACATTGGGCACCATCATTCATGTGTATTTGATATACATACATTGTTTTAGCTTCAAGTGTCAATGGAGACTTAGGCTATTCGTAATACATTTTTGTGATACTTTGTATTTGTTACTTTTTTACACGGGAAATCTTGCTATCCGCTTCATTCCAATTTATAAACCTATAAATTCACCAAAACAATTATTGTTGACAGTTTATTTAAACATGTTTTCTCAGTCAATTAAGGGTAGTCAAGGTTTACATTGGTGTGTCGTCTTATGAAGTCATATTATTATAAAGATTTACGTGCATTACATTTTAGGATATTGTTATGTTGTGAAATCTTTACATTATTGAGTTAAACAAGTTAAGCCTATGAGCTTTGTAAAGAACCATTTATGAAATCCAATGTATCAGTTTTCAAACGACTCTTTTAGAGGTCGTTCTCATAACTTGTGCTATTGATCTATGAAGTAATACCCATGGAACATCATATTCCGCGGTGGCTTATTTTGGGGGTGTTACAGATTGGTATCAGAGCCAAGGTTATAGAGAACCAGGTCAAATGTTTTTGCTTGGTCTATAACCGTTTTCAAACATTGTGTCATTCAAAAGTTTTCAAAGCGACATACATACAAACAAGTAGTGTTGCATCTAGTTTGCATCTAGTATACATACTTACATGCCATGTATCATTTTAGCATTAGTTGAGTATACTAAGTGCTTACATAGGTTATATACATGTTTATATTACCTTACGTATATATTACTGATTGTCCTTTATATATATTATACAAGTTTTATTTTATGTTATAGATTTTCTATGTCATCAGACAATGCATCGTCCACTGTTACCTATACATCCGTATCTTCTGATTCAAACGGACCATCATCATGGGGTATTCCACTCGTAAATACCGGCGAGCTTCCAGAGATGGACCCGTACGAGGAGGTTGCCCAACAGGGGCAGGCATACCCACTGTTACCTGCCTATGTACCTGACCTCATAGAGTTAGATGATCATGTACCAGTATATGCTCCGGAGCCAAAGCACCCAGAGTACTATGCACCATCAGATGATGACATTCAGATCGAGGATCGGCCTTATGCTGAGGATGCTTCACTGACCACTGAGTCACCTGGATACATTGCTGACTCGGATTCGATGGAGGAGGATACTAATGCGGATTCTATTGATTATCCAGATGAGCCCGAGGATGGCGAGGAGGATGATGATGAGGATTCCGAGGAGGATCCCGAGGAGGATCCTAGTGAGGAGCGTGAGCCCGAGGATGACGACGATGATGATGATACAAATGACGAGGATAAGGAGCCCACTAAGGACGAGGAGGAGGAGGAGCACCTCCCTAACTCGGCTACTGTCTGGGGTACTTGTTGTTTGACCCTCATTCACCTCCGCTGGGGTTACAAGGGCTTTGAGATTGACGATGGTCTGCTCCTTTACCTAGATCACAATTAGTTAGGGTCCCTTTTTCTCAGTCCATTTCTCTATGGCTTGAAAGGCTTGTCCGACTTGAGCCACCTATGTCAGCATCCATGGAGGCACGCATTGGTGAACATGTTGCCGCACCTATACCACCCACTAGCCCTGCCTATGATTAGGCACCAATAGGTCATAGGGCAGTCATGATCCGTATGAGATATGACATCCTCGAGGAGGACATGCCACCTCAGAGGAGATTTGTACTTACTACTCCCCCACATGGGTGTGATGTAGCAGAGAGTTCTGCTGCTGCTGCTAGAGCACCTAGAGGTCAGTATGATTTTGTTGACACTGTTGTGGCAGGACAAGGTTCGATTCGTAGTCCTGATCATGATGCCCGGACTATTGCTAGAGCTGCTGACAGAGCAGAGGATTTTGGTTATGTTAGAGCTTTACAGGCTTCTGAGCATAGGATGATGACTTCCATTGAGGAAGTCAACTTGAGGGCCAGCTACCAGGCACAGACTCGCAGGCAAGAGAGTGAGGATTTCTATACACATCTGCATGACGCTCGGACTGACCGTAGAGATATTAGACTCGAGATTGATGTAGTGAGAGGCTAGAGGACTGCTTACGAGACAGAGTTGCATGAGATACGCCATGCTTACCTTAGTTCTGAGGCTCAAAACAAGGCATTATTGACGCGAATTGAGATACTAGAGACTCACATGAGTCGTATGGAGTGGCAGCGCCAGAGAGCTGAGGATGATGCAGTCAGACAGATGATGCATACCCATGTACTAGAGGCTAGAGCTCAGATTGATACGGTGGAGGACACCGGCAGTAGCTATTAGTTGTACTTTCACTTCTAGCTCTCTTGTATAGTCTATTAAGTTTTATGGGTAACTCCCAGCTAATAGACTCTAGGATATATTTTCATTTTCTGTACTAGATCATTAGTGGTCACTTTGTATCTAAACAAATCATATACGATTCGACATTATGTCATGAAATGTTGATGTATTATTGATTTCATTTTATTCATTCTCCATTGTGTTGTGGTGTAATTATTATTATCATATCCATTTGTATCGACATTGTAATTATATCTCACGTACATTGTATTATTGTAATTAATAGAATCATGCCTGTAACAAGACAAGGAGCAAACGACGCCATGACTCTAGAATCCATTCAAGCTATGATCGATCGGGCAATCCAAAGAAACTCTACCCATACTTAGGATGATGCAAGCCATAATTCGGGTTGAGGACTTTGAAGGCATGTGCAACCTGCACATGTCTGTTCCTACACTGATTTCATAAAATGCCAACCCTTGAACTTCAAAGGAACTAAAGGCGTTGTTGGCTTGTCTTAATGGCTCGAAAGGATGGAATCGGTATTTCACATTAGCGATTATGCCATTGACAATCAAGTGAAGTTTGCTACTTGCACTTTGCTAGGTGCTGCACTAACCTGGTGGAATGGTCATGTGAGAACCTTAGGTCATGATGCTGCCTATGATATGACTTGGGGAACTCTTAAGAAGAAGTTGACGGACAAATATTGTCCAAAAGGTGAAATCAAGAAACTTGAAATTGAACTGTGGAATTTTAGGGTCAGGGGAAACGATGTTACAGCCTATACTCGGCGTTTCCAAGAACTAGCCTTGATGTGCACCAAGTTCCTTGCTGATGAGACCGAAAAGGTTGACAAGTACATCAGTGGACTTCCTGATAACATTCATGGGAATGTCATGTCTACAAGATCCAAAACTCTTGATGATGCTATCGAGTTGGCCAATGACTTGATGGATCAGAAACTCCATACATATGCAGAAAGGTAGAATGAAAACAAGAGGAAGGCTGATGATTCGTCAAGAAACAACCACCAACAACAACCCCACAAGAAGCAAAATGTAGCTAGGGCATACACTGCTGGCCCTGGTAAAAAGTAGGTTTATACTGGGGACCTACCTCTATGCACCAAGTGCAATTACTATCACACTGGGCAATGTGCACCCAAGTGCGGAAAATGCAAGAGGTATGGTCACACTACCACTGATTGTCAGGTCAATACCAACAACAACAACAACAGGAATCAAAAGGCTGGAGCATGCTATGAATGTGGTAATGCCGGTCACATCTAGAAGAATTGACCAAAACTAAAGAACCATAGGAATAGCAATGGGAATGGCACAACTCAAGGAAGAGCTTATGCTTTGGGAGGAAGAGATGCTATCCCGGACTCTAACGTCATCACAGGTACGTTTCTCCTCAACAACTGTTATGCTATAATTTTGTTTGATACGGGTGCGGATAGGAACTTTGTATCTAATACCTTTCGTGCCTTGATTAACATTACCCCCACTATGTTAGAAAGTCATTATGATGTAGAATTATCCAATAGGAAAATCATAGGAGTTAACACCATAATTCGTGGTTGCACTCTAAACTTCATGAACCACCCTTTCAACATCAACTTGATGCCGGTCCCACTCGGTAGTTTTGACGTCATTATTGGAATGGATTGGTTAACAAAGTATCATGGAGTGATCATCTGTGACGAGAAGATTGTACGTGTTCCTTTTGGAAGAGAGATGTTAATTTTTCAAGGCAATAGAAACAACCAAAGGGAAGAATCCCGACTAAATATCATTTCGTGCACTAAAGCACAAGAGTATTTGTCAAAGGTATGCGATGTCTTTTTGGCACACATTACCATGAAGGAAGCCAAAGACAAGTCAGAGGAGAAGCGACTTGAGGACGTGCCAATTTTCAGAGACTTTCATGAAGTTTTTCCTGAAGACTTGCCGGATATTCCATTAGCCTGACAAGTAGAGTTCCAAATTGATTTGGTACCAGGTGTTGCACCTGTAGCACGGGCGCCTTATCGGTTGGCACCATCCGAAATGAAATAACTAGCAGAACAACTTTAAGAACTATCTGACAAGGGATTTATAAGACCCAGCTCTTCACCTTGGGGAGCCCCGGTCTTGTTCGTCAAGAAGAAAGACGGATCTTTTCCCATGTGCATTGATTATCGTAAACTGAACAAGTTAACGGTGAAGAACCGTTACCCACTTCCTAAAATTAATGACTTGTTCGATCAACTTCAAGGGTCGAGTGTCTACTCGAAAATCGACTTACGATCAGGACCATTAGTTGAGAGTTCGCGAAGAAGACATTCCCAAGACCGCGTTTAGGACGCGTTATGGGCATTATGAATTTCAAGTAATGCCTTTTGGTTTGACAAACGTACCTGCGGTATTTATGGACCTCATGAATCGAGTGTGCAAACCTTATTTGGATAAGTTTATGATTGTCTTTATCGACAATATACTAATTTATTCAAAGAATAAGGAAGAGCATAAAGAGCATCTGAAATTAATTTTGGAGGAGCTTAAGAAAAAGGAGTTGTACGCAAAATTTTCCAAGTGTGAATTTTGGATCCCAAAAGTACAGTTTATCGAACACGTGATTGATAGCAAAGGCATTCATGTGGACCCAGCAAAGATCGAGCCAATTAACGATTGGGCATCTCCTAAGAGTCCAACAGAGATCCGCCAATTTTTAGGACTTACCGGTGATTTATCGATGTGACAACCATGACTTGAGCAGGTTGGTCAAACCGTAGTGTTGACCTAAATGTATCTGTTGCAATGTATGGTTATGTGTTTATACGTGTTTATATGTGTTTGTGTGGGATATGTGAGATTGGATAATCAATCCATTGAGCGTGATCGTCTCTTTGGGATTGGTTTTGTGTTGAGATATATATAAGAACGACCATTTAAAAGTCGTTTAAAACTGATACATTAGATTTAACAAATTGTTGTTACATAAGTCCGAAACTTCACTTGTTCATTGTTCAAAATACAAAGATTTTAGTCCATAACAAATATATTCCAAAATGTAATGCAACCAAATCTTTAATGCATACGACTTCCAAAATAACGACCACCAATGTATCCCTGGTCTTGTACCTCACTGATCTCCTGAGAAAACATTGCTTAAAACGTCAACAATAATGTTGGTGAATTCATAGGTTTGTAAAATGTATAATGTAGGACCGCAAGATTTCCCCATGATAATGCAACAGATGCAAACATCATAAAATGTAATTATGTTTCCCTAAGCTCATGACACTGAAGCTAAACATGTATGAATTGTAATATAAATTGCCAACATTGCCCGTGATGATGTTCTAACCCGCAACATCCCGAATCCGACAGGTATACGTTCATTGTTTGTCATACCGGAACAGTGAGCATGACTCACCCGAACGGGGATGTCAATCCTAAATAGATCTATTTATAACATTCGCGCTTACAACAAGTAATTGACAGTTCATGATAATGAGCTCAGAGGGTTATCGCTACTTAGGCAAACACGTAATCGTAATGTAAAATGTCCACTTGCGTCCAATTGTAAAACATGCATATGTTTCTCACCCTGAAACTTGCAAATCATTATAAATGTAAAACGTGGATAAGGGAGGTTTTTTAGACTGAGAGACTTGCAAATCATTATAAATGTAAAAATAAAGACCGGACGAGGCAACGAACCAGATCCACGTGACGTGAAGATCGCAAGCCTCAAGCAATGGATTCAAGAACTCGAGTTCCCGCAGTTACAGCAGGACTCTCTGGCAGAAGAGGCGGAAACTGAGTCCAACGTTTAGGACGATGGGTCAGAGGACGTCAATCCTTTTGGCGGAGGAAACCCTGGGTTTCATGATAACCACTATGATAACCCTTTGTTGACAAAGGAAACCGAATCAGAACCTATTATCTGGGATATAGGGGATGAGGAAGAGGAGTATCCTTTTGTTAATAAATATCCAAGTTTTCAAGAAGAACCTATCGTGTTAGTGGAAGAGGAATCGTGTCCTGTTTATGACACCGATAATGAAGAAGAAGAATCGATGCCGGTTTATGATACTGATATTGAAGATGTCATTGAGGAGGAAGAAGGATTTGTTGGGAAAGGAGGATTTGGTGGAGAAGAAGACAACATAGAAGACGTTGTAGTTGTGGCTAATGATCTTTGTTCTTCAATGATCCAAACTATTTTAAGTGTTGATTTTGAGAAAGACATCAATAAAAAATTGCACGAGTTGATGTCGTTTGGAAAAAAAATTATTATCAAGGTTAGCCAAGTTTCAGTACAAATTACTATTTGTAAAAAAATATCAAGAATGGTATTTGACATCTCACCCATTGGTCAATAAATTGGGTTTTAAGATGATCAAGGTTCGAGGTCGAGTTGTTATAAAGAAAGGGAATTTGATGCAGGGGATACAAATTTGGATGCTACGAGTACAAGGGACGAGGGAGGCAAACTCAAGGACGAGTTTTTTTTTCAAGTGAGGGAGGATGATGCAGATTAGTCAAAGTCAAAATATTTACTTTCCTTTTTTTATTTAAGTTTCTTATTTAACAATAAACTTTAATTAGAAAGTATTATTAATTTCTAATCAATGATAGATTTAGAAAAAGGAAAGTCAAATCAATCTTTATTTAGATTGATTCTAGTTTTTCTATAAATATAGGGTCTTTTTTTCAAAACCTTGCACTCGAATCTGCATAGTGGTAATTAACGAATGACGACGACTGGGCGCATCCGCAACCTGATTATTCACCCAACCTTATGTCGATAACGAATGAAAAAGCCTGAAGAAAATCACCCACAAAAGCCATGGCTGAGGCTACATCTTTTGTTGCCCTTAATAAATTTTCAAGCCTCATTTATCAGAAAACAGACAAATCCATTAAAAGTAAATAATGTCGCCAAGTATCCAAACTACAAACAATAACATAAAATTCCTTATCATAAGTGGAATACTTGCGTCTCGCATCATTTAGTTTTTCACTAAAGAAAGCAATTGGCCGCTGAGTTTGACTTAGAACACCACCAATGCCTACTCCAGAGGCATCACACTCAACCTGAAAACTTTTATCAAAATTAGGTAATGCTAAAACAGGAGCCTCGGTTACCTTAGCCTTTAGAATGTCACCTTGGCAGCCTCACTAGTCCATGTGAGTCGACCATCCTTCATACATTCAGTTAAGGGCGCGATTATAGAACTAAAATTCCAGATAAAACGCCGGTAGAAGGATGTTAACCCGTGAAAACTGCGAAGTCAAGAATATGGAAGGTGTTTGGCCAACTAATAATACGCATTAACTTTTGCAGGTCTCCATTTTTATGCCGCTACCAGTAACAATATACCCCAAGAAAGTCACTTCAGTCACAAGGAAGTGACACTTTTTCCCATTAGCATATAATGTATGAGCCCGTAAAACAGAAAATATTTGCCGAAGATGGGACAAATGCTGCACAAAACTGTTGCTATATAACAAAATATCATCAAAGTAAACGATAAAGTGACCAATAAAAGGTTTAAAAACCTGATTCATAAGGCGCATGAATGTACTCGGCGCATTAGACATTCCGAAGGGCATACCATCTACACGTAACATTCCATCTCGAGTTTTTTGAAACTGTCTCCATTCATCACCAGGTCGCATTGGAATCAGATGATATCCACTCCTCAAATAAATCTTAGAAAAAATGGTAGAACCATGTAGCTGGTCAAGAAGATCATCCAATCATGGTATAGGAAAACGATACTTAATCGTTATTTTATTCACAACTCTACTATCAATACACATTCGAAGAGTCCCCCATGTTTGGGTACCAACAAGGCAGGTACTGCACACGGACTCTTACTCTCCCGAATCAACCCTTTCTCTAGCAACTCGGTCACTTGTCTCTAAAGCTCTGTAAACTCCTTCGGATTCATCCGATAAGTTGGTCTATTCGAGATAGCGGAACCTGGAATAAAATCGATGCAATGTTGAATGTCTCTCATAGTCGGTAATCCAGGGGGTATGTCATCAGGAATCACATCAGCAAACTCCCTAAGCAATGGCTGAACTTGTAGGGGAGCTTCACTGATAATCTTGTTTTCTTCTACAACTACAAGAGTAAACACACAGGGACTGGTTTTTATAAGTCCCTCAAAACCAGTCTTCTTCATAAACAAATTAGAACCCTCTGCCTGTGTTTAACGAGAATCAAAAGGAACTAAAGTAATGTTCACACCATCCTTCTTAAAGCTGTAAGTGTTTTGGAACCCGTTATGTTTTGCTTTCCTATCAAATTGCCAAGGACACCCAATAGAAGTATCGCATCCATGGTATAACTCACACCACACTTTATACTTTATAACTCTACCAATTAGAAAAACTGCACAAGGCAACGTTTACTGACCTTTAACAATGTTTCCTTTTTTAACCAAGTTAACTGGTACGGTTCTGGATGGTCTTCTGTCTTCATTCCCAACTTCTCAACCATATATGTAGAAACTACATTCTCGTAACTGCCCCCATCTATAATCATATCACAAATTTTCCCATTGAAAGTACACTTGGTTCTAAAAATGTTGTTACGAAGCCACAAATTATCATCAACAAATTTTGAAACAGCCATATTTAAGACTCTTTGAATAACCAACGCCTCTCCACGATCAAGATAGGACCAACTCATCACTTGGTTCAATCAAATTTAGGATCGCATCGGATCATAAATTAAGCCTAGCGTCATCAGGTACGAAGGCAAGTATTTTTAGATTCGAACAGTCACGTGCATAATGCCCAAGCCCACTACACTTGTAACAACGAGGGGCATTGTCAACACGTTCTCTAGTATTACCTGCAGCCGAGGTTGTAGGGGTGGTGGCTTTTAGCTCTGGTTTTAGGTTTGGTAGGGGAGCGGTTCTGGTAGGTAGGGTGAAACGACTATTGAAATGACTAGTGGAACCCTTACTCTTTGCCTTAATCTATTTTTCAACCTTTAAAGCTAAACGACAAACATCCGTATAGGTCCAATAAGGTTAAAGGCTTATAATATCAACAATCTCAGGCTTAAGGACTCCCAAAAACCATGCGAAAACCTGCTCTTCTTCTTCAACTACATCACACCTCATACGAAGCTTATCGAACTCATTGATAACCTTTTCCATATTCATGTTCTGTTAGGAAAGATTATGATAGTCAAGAAAAGCCTCTTGACATGATTCCTCTGGAGACACTTATGCCTTCACTCAGTTTCTTCATCTTTTTCCAAGTCTCAACCTTCGATTTTCCCTTCAATTCTTGCCTCATATTACATGATCCCCACCTATAAACAAAGACATGTTTGTCAGGAAGCTTGATGGCTACGAGTATCACTTTTAGCTTGTCAGGTATATCCCGCACATCAAACACCCGTTCAACCGTACTCAACCAATCAATAAAATCATCCGGATGAACCTTATCTGTAATCTCAGGGATCTCAATCTTCAATCCTAGATTTTAGGGAGATATGAGAAAAATTTAAATAATGTTTTGGAGTTTGATAATAATAAAAGCTTTTGCTTTGATCGAGTTCTATCGATCTAATTGTTCTTTCAATTCGTATGTTGTTCGGCCGTTAACGATCCGCATCATTTGGTATCAGAGCTATGGTACTAATGGTCGAACAGAATCGTGGAGAGCATCTAATTCGTAAATTCGTCAAACGAGGCAACTAACCAGATCCACGTGACGTGAAGATCGTAAGCCTCAAGCAACGGATTCAAGAACTCGAGTTTCTACAGTTACAGCAAGACTTGCCGGCAGAAGTGGCGGAAACTGAGTCCAACGTCTAGGACTATGGGTCAGAGGACGTCAATCCTTTTGGCGGAGGAAACCCTGGGTTTCATGATGACCACTATGATAACCCTTTGTTGACAAAGGAAACCGAAATAATAACAAACCTATTATCTGGGATATAGGGGATGAGGAAGAGGAGTATCCTTTTGTTAATAAATATCCAAGTTTTCCAATAATAAACCTATCGTGTTAGTAGAAGAGGAATCGTGTCCTGTTTACGATACCGATAATGAAGAGAAGAATCGATGCCGTTTTATGATACTGATATTGAAGATGTCATTGAGGAGGAAGAAGGATTTGTTGGGAAAGGAGGATTTGGTGGAGAATAAGACAACATAGAAGACGTTGTAGTTGTGGCTAACGATCTTTGTTCTTCAATGATCCAAACTATTTTAAGTGTTGATTTTGAGAAAGACATCAATACAAAATCACACGAGTTGATGTCGTTTGGAAAAAAAATTATTATCAAGGTTAGCCAAAGTTCATTCAAAATTTTAATTTGTAAAAAATATCAAGAATGGTATTTGAAAGCTCCACCCATGGTCGATAAATTTTGTTTTAAGACGTTAAGGTTCGCGTTCGAGTCATGTATAATGAAAGGGAATTTGATGCAAGGGATACAAAATTTGGATGCAGAGTACAAGTGACAATTGATGCAAACTCGATGACGAGTTTTTTTTGTCAAGGGAGGAGAGATTTAAGCGGATTAGACAAAGTCAAAATATTTACTTTCCTTTTCATTAAAGTTTTCTTATTTTAACAATAAACTTTTTCATTAGGAAAGTATTCAATTTCTAATCAATTATTAATTTAGGAAAAGGAAAGTCAAATCAATCTTTATTTAGATTGATTCTAGTTTTCCTATAAATATAGGGTCCTTTATTTGTATTGAGATATGTTTTTGGATTGATAATAGTAAAAGCCATTTGCTTTGATCGAGTTTCTATCGGATCCCATTGTTCTTTCAATTCGATGATGTATCGGAACCGATAACGAAACCGCATCCACTTTAACAGGTATTTCTCATGTTGAATAAGATGCTTTTGATTAACTGATGTGCATTGGAGTCTAAATTTTACAAGATTACATTCATGGATTTCTTCATACATTCAAATAATCAAATCTCGTTGTATTATTTCTAGTCTTTCATTTTGATGAAACTTTAGGACAAATGTGATAACAATTTAAATTTCAGTTTAATCAACGAGATTACTTTTCAAACGAATCATTTAGAGGTCGTTATCATGTGATCAGTGTGTCATTTTATTCATGAAGTAACACTCCACATATTTTCGCTGCGACCCATTTTGGGGATTTACCATTCCTCAATGCCATTATTCCTCATTTGGGCCTTTTCTCATCCAAAGTTTTTCTTTTCTTTTTTCCATTTGTTTCAAACAAAACCTGAATTACCATTCATCAAATATAATACAATACGAAACATAAAAAACAATATGAAACTTAAAAAATGTACGAAACTTAAAAACATACAAATCTTAAAAAACACCTGTGAACTTTTGACTGAGCCCGTCAGACGGAATATCTAACCCAGACACGCTGACGATTTGATTTTACGGATGAGTTTAGAGGGAAACATGTGTGTTTGGATCTGACAGGGGTTTCTCCTATTGTAGGGTTGAGTAGTCGGGGTTTTACAGCGGGTCAGGCTGCAATGAAAGACGCCTCATGCAAAGTGACAAAACACGAGAAATAATGCATTGAAAATCAACACGTGTATGTTCTTTTCGTGTTTGATATATTTGGTTTCCTTGCACTTGAGGCTATGGAGATACTCAATAAAATTCAACGGGGTATGAACAGTACTGTTATGACGCCTAAATCCACAAATGTGGTTTTTCATTGGATTAGCTTTGCAATTGTTACTCGTTTGCCTTCCACCACTATGTAAATAATAAGTTATTATGATAAAGATAACTTCAAAGTTTAAAAAAAACTATCTATATTTTTCCATTATTGCTTCTTTTTTGTGGTTTATGAGGGCGACTTGGGCTTCCGGCATCCCGTCGGTCTTAATCATGAGAATTCAAATTCCTTACACTCCAGTATTGCCAAGTCTTTTATGCTTCCTTGTCTCGTACGCCGCTTGGGCGGCTTTGTCACACCCCGCTAAGAGCGGAAACACGAGGTGCGACGTTTTGATTACATCGCACACTTTTTATTATTATTATTATTACCTCATTTTTCATTTTTGTAACACTTTATATTACCACGATATAGAGAAAATTTATTTTTAGAAAATTTAAGTATAAATTTGAACTAAGACTAAATAAATTATTGTGAGGTTTCTCAATTTACAATCTCGGGAGGTCGGGGATGATGGAAATATATAAAAGCCATTTTAGAGAGAGAAAGTAGTTATTATTGAATGATTAGTGAAAATTACAATTATGAGGTTCACCCCTCTAAAGAAGATTAGAAGGGGTATTTATAGTCTAAACACAAGCCATCTTTGGGCTAATTACACTTCTAGTCCTTGTGTTTAAGACTATTTAGAAACTAATGTAATTTCCATATAGACACCATATTTTTTAATCCTAACAATCTTCCCCCAATATGGTGGCATATGGAATTATTTACAATGTATCCTACAAGTACAAATATAAATGCTTCAGCTTGGATCTTTCCATTACTTGCAGATGATACAATGTAACTTGTATAAACTAAGTTAGCTTCCCCCCAGTTCATACTGCATGTCTTCACACAGCTTTCTTCATCTACTTCTTTTTGTTGAAGTTTCTGAATCAGCTTCCCCCCAAACCAACATCCGTATTGTAAGCGAATTCAGAAACTATGATGTAGCTTCATAGAAGAAGAAGTAGAAGTAAAAGTAGAAGTAGAAGTAGAAGTAGAAGTAGAAGTAGAAGTAGAATCAGAATCAGAGGATTAGAAGAAGCAGAAGAAGAAGCCAACCACATCAAACTGAATTGCTTCTGTTTTGGTGAATATCCATTCAAGGGAACATGCAAGGAATCAACAATATATTCTCATGTATGCACATACTTCACACACTAACCATCTAGAGGTTGAAAGCATACAATTCATCTCCATAAGATAGAATCGGACTTGAAGATAAGAAAGAAAGAAATGAAGGTGAGATAAATACACATTTCTTCCCCCTAATTGATGCTATCTATCGAATACTTCCTTTTCTTCCCCCTGATTGCATTTGATGACCATCGAAAAAATCATAATCTGAGTACGCTCGAATAGTCGATAGAACAACCATGTGTGAAGTAGAATAAAGTCGGTTAAGCATGAGAATCAACTGCTGATTAAGAACCTCTATTTCTCTTCTCTGACTAATTCAATTCCCACCTCGCATTCTGTCGGCTCTCTGTAATGACCACTGATGGAGAAAACTCAATATCACAAACTTGATACTAAAGTAACATCCCCTAAAGTTGTAACTTAAGCTTGCACTATCCGGAAGAATCTCTTGAAATATCCTTAACTACGTAAGTCACTGAGCACTACAATGTAACTCCTTAAAGTGATAGCTACTTTGTGGGTAAAAGAGAGAAAGAATCACAAAAGTAACTAGATATTCAAGTCTTCACTACAATCCTTATATGCTCGAACAAGTCATCTTCGTTGCAGAGGTAGAAAGGCCAGAAGATGAAATAAGTACACTTCCCCGTGACATATTACTTCAATCCCGAATAAGTAATAATGAATCAACCCCGTAGTCATTTAATGCAATTAAATCCCGAGAAAAGCCTTGTAAACATTTTTCGTGAATCTTTTATCCGGATCGTTTTAAGCAATAAGTGATGTTTTTGTTTTCTGTAAAATAACAAAAGTTCAGACCTTTAGCATTTTAAGCCCACAAATTCGGCATGCTCATTTCAACTTATCATAAATTCGGATCCAGCCCAACATCTCACATTCAGCCCATAAATCATAAACTAAATTCAATTACAGCCCATTAACAGCTATAGAAATCACCAGTCCATTTTCGGTATGTCTTATTGATAATTTCGGTATAATAGCAACAGCCCAGGCCCATATCATCTCCATTTTTGCAAACAATTCCATTCACAAATTAGTCAGCTGGATTTGTAGTAACTCAGTCACAACCGACTTGGCTCGGTTGTCAAAATTTAATCTCGATACAAATCGACTTTTCTTGTTTTCTCCTTATATTTGCTTTTCATTTTTCGTTGTTGTGATAGATCTTTGACCAAAAGCATTCTCGGTATCGAGTTTGAGTTCTTTGAACTATAGGTACAAATCTGTTTTGTTCATTCTCGGTATCGAGTTTGAGTTTGCATTCTCGGTATCGAGTTTTGTTCATTGCATTCTCGGTATCGAGTTTTGTTCATTGCATTCTCGGCAATTTGGAACCCATTTTCGGAAACTATAAATCTAAAACTCGGAAGAAACAGTTATATCACTTAGTTTGACTTTGACCTCCGAGTTTGATTGTTTGACCAGTCAAATATCGAATTTGACCAGATCTATCACATTTGACCAGTTCTGAGTTTAATCAAATCAGCAGTTAAAACATATTTTATACTCGAATCTCACCGAGTTTGTTCTTACGATAAAACCGTAAGCAACAAAACTCGATAAAATCAAACATAACAAAAATAAGCTCAAGAAATAAGCTGATACATCAGAATAAGCATAAAACTCAGCAAACACCGAAACTGACTGAATAATAAGCTGATATTCGGTTGTCGAATATCAATCTCGATACAAACAAACTTTTCTTATTTTCACTTTATATCTCCTTGTCAAAATTTGTACATTTCCGAGTTTGTTATGTTGAATTTGATATCAAAATTGTTTGTCAAAAATGATGTGGTAGATATGTTTGTGTTCTTTGAGATCTTGATAAAATACATTTTCGAATATCCATCCGAGATCTGAGGCCCAAATAGCAGTTTAGCATCGAATTTTTGAATTCCAAAAACTGATAAAATCTTGGCCTCCTTCTCATGTCATTCTGATAAAAACCACATTTAACATTACCGAGTTTAGACGTTGACCAAGTCAATGTCGAGTTTAACTTCCGAAAATGCTAAAAGTGATATTACTTCCGAAATTACAACCGAAAATGCTTAATAATCAGTAGCAGATATCGAAAAAGCATTTAACTAGTCGAAATTAGACAAATCTTACGATAAAACCATAAGCAGTCGATCTCGGACTAGATAAACACATAAAAATATAAGGACTGCTGTAATAATCTGATATCACCAATAAGTTGTTATAAGCGATCTGATGAAAAACACGTTGATTCAGGACTGACATAAGCTCAATTAAGCTGTTGAATGAAACTGTATAGGCTGAAACATACCAAATCTGAACCGAATAAGCTGTAATAAGCTGAACTGGACCAAATAAGCTCAAATAAGCTGCGAAATAAGTTGATCAGAATAAGCTAAACATCACGAATCACCTGTGCAGCTCTGATACCACTTGTGATAAATCTCGATTCACGATCTCGGGAGGTCGGGGATGATGGAAATATATAAAAGCCATTTTAGAGAGAGAAAGTGATTATTATTGAATGATTAGTGAAAATTACAATTATGAGGTTCACCCTTCTAAGGAAGATTAGAAAGGGTATTTATAACCTAAACACAAGCCATCTTTGGGCTAATTACATTTCTAGTCCTTGTGTTTAAGACTATATAGAAACTAATGTAATTTCTATATAGACACCATATTTTTAATCCTAACAGAACCGACAGGTAGGAAGTTCGTCCTCTCTTGCCATAACAGGTGGTAGTTCTTGTTCAGGTAATGTGACTTCTCGGTTTGTTCCTAATCAGACAAAAGTGGGTGGTGGTAGTACTGGACCAGTTTCTAAGGGGGTTGGAAGTAGTGGTTTGAAATGCTTTAACTGTGGTAAATCTGGTCATCGACAATCAGAGTGTAAGAAGGCTAGGAAAAGACACTTATTTATTGATGAGGAATGGGAAGATAATGGTGTAGCGGATGACGATTATGAAGAACCTCTAGTGTTTGATGATGATCAATATGAAGAAGAGGTTGTGAGCGGAGATGTGGGTGTGAATTTGATGGTTAGGCGCTCTTGCTTGATACCAAAGGCTGTTGGCGATGATTGGCTCAAGCACAACATCTTTCAGTCAACTTGTACCATTTTAGGTAAGGTTTGCACCTTTGTTGTTGACCCGGGGAGTTGTGATAATTTGATATCTGAAGAGGCGGTTCAGAAACTAGGATTGAAAACAGAGAATCGTCCCAAACCTTACAAGTTATAGTGGCTTAAAAAGGGTGGTGAGGTAACTGTTTCCAAGCGTGTCCTTGTTGCTTTTTCTGTAGGAACAACCTACAAAGATAATGCTTGGTGTGATGTGGTGCCCATGGATGCTTGTCACTTATTGTTGGGTAGACCTTGGGAGTATGAACGCACAACGACACATAACGGGAGAGCTAATACTTATAGTTTCCTGTTTGATGGTGTGAAGATAACTTTGATGCCGAATAAGCCTAAAGAGTTAGTCAACAAGGCCACTGGTACTTTACTAACACTTTCATAGTTTCAGGATGAATTTGAGATGGGCGATGATGTTTTTGTGCTAATTGGGAAGGAAGTAGCTAAGGATAGCGAAATTCCCAAGGCTACGATTCCTTTACTTGATGAATTTTTGGATGTTTTCCCTGATGAGTTGCCTGATGTATTACCACCTTTGAGTGACATCCAACACCATATAGATTTGGAGTCTGGTTCACAATTGCCTAACATGCCACATTATAGAATGAGCCCAGGTGAGCATGAGGAGTTGCGTAGGCAGGTTGAATAATTGGTTTCTAAGGGTCACGTTCATAAAAGCATGAGCCCATGTGTTGTTCCGGCCCTATTGACTACAAAGAAGGATGGATCATGGCGTATGTGGGTTGACAGTCGAGCCATCAACAAGATTACTGTGAGGTATAGGTTTCCTATCCCTCGCCTTAATGATTTGCTTGACCAAATTAGTGGTGCTACTATCTTTACGAAATTGGACTTAAAGACTGTGTATTACCAGATTCGCATTAGACCTGGTGATGAGTGGAAAACAGCCTTCAAGACGCGTGAAGGATTGTATGAGTGGTTAGTGATGCCTTTTGGTTTATCAAACGCACCTAGCACATTTATGCGTGTGATGAATCAATTGCTTAAACCTTTTATGGGGAAGTTTGTGGTTGTTTATTTTGATGATATTCTCATTTATAGTGCTTCTTTCAGTGAGCATGTCACCCATGTAAGGCAGGTCGTGACCTTACTTCGCAATGATAGTTTTTATGCAGCCGCGAAGAAGTGTGTGTTCATGACCCCTAAGGTTTTCTTTTTGGGGTATGTTGTTTCTGGTTAAGGGATACAGGTGGACGAGTCTGAGGTAGCGGTTGTTCAAGAGTGGCCAACCCAAACTACCATTACTGAAGTTCGAAGTTTTCATGGCCTTGCTTCTTTTTATAGGCGGTTCATCCCGAATTTTAGTTCTATTATGGCCTCTTTGACAGATTGCATGAAGGGCAAGTCATTTGTATGGATGGAGGAGGCAGAGTCAGCTTTTCAGGTTGTCAAAGAAAAGCTTACTACAACACCAATCTTGGTATTGCCTGACTTTTCTAAAGTGTTTGAACTTCATACAGATGCCTCAATGGTTGCAATTGGGGGTGTTCTTAGTCAAGGTGGTAGGCTTGTTGCTTATTTTAGTGAGAAATTAACGGAGCCAAAGTCTAGGTACACCACTTTTGACCTGGAGTTTTATGCGGTGGTCCAAGCTGTAAAGCATTAGCGCCACTACCTATTTCATAAGGAATTTGTTTTGGTCACTGACCATGAGTCTTTAAGGAATATTCGCACTCAAGATAAGGTGTCACATAAGCATGGACATTGGTTGGCATTTGTTGAGAAGTTTACTTTTGTGGTCTAACACAAGACTGGTGTTCGGGCTGATAATGCCTTAAGTAGGAGGAGTAATCTGCTTGTTTCTATGCAAGTTGATGTACCAGGGCTGGATGTTATTCTTGAGAAGTTAACTTTGGACCCATACTTTTCTAATGTTTTGCAGGGTGTGCAATCAGGGCAAAAACCAGATTTTAATATTCATGATGGTTTTCTTTTCAAAGGGAATCAACTATGTATTCCTAATACCAGTCTTCGATTGAAAATTATTAAGGAGTTACATGGTGAAGGGCATGTTGGTCGCGATTCCACTTTACAGTTGGTGCAAGCTTCTTATTTCTGGCCCACTATGAGGAAAGAAGTGGATCGTTGTGTCAAGAGGTGTCGTATATGCCAAGTTTTAAAGGGGACAGCTACTAATGCAGGTCTCTCTATGCCTTTGCCTGTTCCTGTATAGCCATGGGTTGATATCAGCATGGATTTTGTGTTGGGGTTACCTCGTACTCAAAGGGGGTAATGATTCAATCTTTGTTGTTGTTGATCGTTTTTCTAAGATGGTGCACTTTATTCCTTGCAAGAAGATGACAGATGCAGTTTATGTAGCCCAACTTTTCTTTAGGGATGTGTATCATTTACATGGTTTACCTTCCTCTATTGTTTCTGATCGAGACACTCAGTTTTTGAGTCACTTTTGGCGTAGTTTGTGGAAGATGGTGAACACGCAACTCAATTTTAGTAGTGCTTATCACCCTCAAACTGATGGGCAAACTGAAGTTGTTAACCGATCTTTTGGTAATCTGTTAAGGTGTTTGGTGGGTGATCATGTGAAGGCATGGGATCAGATTTTATGTCAAGCTAAAGTTGCTCATAATCATGCTGTCAACCGAAGCATCGTGTTTAGTCCATTTTAGGTGGTTTATTCTGCTCAACCACGTGGACCTCTTGATTTAATGTCTCTTCCTGTTTCTGGTTCCGTTCCCAAGAAAGTACATGATTTTGTTGAAGGGTTGCGTGAAGTTCATAAAGTTGTTCGTGACAACTTGGTTCGAGCTAACTCTAAGTACAAGCAAGATGCAGATCAAAAGCGATGACAGGTAGATTTTGAAGCAAGTGACTTTGTGTGGGCTGTTTAACTAAGGATCATTTCCCAGTTGGTGAATATAATAAGTTGTCAGCTAAGAAGATTAGCCCGCTAGAAATTGTCGAGAAAATTAACTCCAATGCTTATCGTTTGAAGTTACCAAGCCATATTCGTTGTTCTGATGTCTTTAATGTGAAGCACTTGTTGCCTTATCACGGTGATTCATCTGTTGATGATCTTGTTGTAAATTCTAGGGCAAATTTTATCTACCCAAGAGGGAATATGCAGGTCCAAGTATTGAAGAATGGGCCATTTTATTTTTGGAGGCCCAAGATCGTGTGAAGAAAGGCCCTTTATTTAAAAGGGCATAACTTGGGCTCAGATAATCCGTTTCAGGCCCACGACCAGCCGTTTTGAAGCTTGGAACGAGGAGAACATCGTGGTAACTGAACATAGTTGGGTTATGGGAGTTTCGAGCCTTGAATCATTATATTTTAGGAGTTATTTATATTTTCGTGTTTTTTCAAGAATTTTAGACTTTTGTTTTTAGCATAACTTTTGCCCCGTTTGTCTTTTGAGGCCTGTTTTAGTTTTGCTTTCCTATTTAATAACTGTATTGTAACCCTAGCTATTCAGTTCAAAAAATATAAAAAGTCCAATTTTGGTCGTTTTGCTAAATTTATCCTAATAATCGGTATTCGTGTGAATCAACAATTGTTGAAAGAATCAATCCTGGCATTCATGTGAATCAACAGGGCCG